>APFE031568588.1:553-76497 GCA_000404065.3 Pinus taeda
AATGATTCCAAGGGTGCCAAGTTTGGTTGTGCCCTTCAAGAACTTCCCTAGAAGTTCCAAGGGTGCCACACCTAATAGTTTATTTGTGATGCCAAGGGTGCGAAGTTGGTTGTGCCCTTCAACAAATTCCCCTGAAGTTCCAAGGGTGCCACACCACTTGCCCTTCAAGCATCCAGTGACTACGAGGGGAGTGCAACGTCATAGACCACTATCATATCTTATGTTGCCTGCTATAGTGAAACTAATGGTGCTGGGGATCAAGGAATCCACCTTGATGCGCGCCCCCCAGTAAAATCCTCATGAGCGACCCAAGTTTGGGACCTGCCCTCATGGCATCATGATCTTCAAGGCAAAGGTGTTTCAACCCTTCCAGCCCAAGTCACGGTGGGAGTGCTAGTGGGTGAGATCAGGGACTCTATCTCACCCCTCCCATGTAGTTCCATCCACCTGTACAACCCCATCACCCATATGTGAGTCATTCGGCCAAGCAACTAATATGTGCCTGGAACCATTAACATATTATCAGAATATAGATAAACATATATAGCAGGTTTCAAAATCGACTTAGAATGTCAAAGATAAAATAATATAAATTTTCATCAAACCAGGTGTCGTCAACTCATCATGTGCGAGTGCCTTTGGTGGTTTCCTACCATACTCAATAATAATTAGTAACCAGGTTTCTCAGTGTTAGTCATTGTCATAATAGCATTTTAAACATCACCTGGTCATTCACATCATTTCTCATTGTGAACCATAACTATTGTAAGTAGCTAACATAGGGGATACCTCCATCATGGTTATCATCATCATAACCTTAATGGGACCATACATATAGATCAAAGCTACCATCATTATAACATCAATAGAAAACATGTCTATCCTTTACTACTATCATCATCATGATATCAATAGAGAGTACACATAACCATTAATTATATCGAAATCATAATATTAATAGAGAACATACATAACCATCAAATTCACTAATAATAGAGTCATGTTTCTAGATCCTCAACCTGAGTTCCTCATAGACTAAAGTATCTAAGATAATGTCGTATTAGGTTCAAAAAACTAGACTGGGCACTACACATCAGGTCAAATCTCAAATTTGCTATCATAGAGACATCTATATTCCAAAACATATCACAACATCAAGTCAAAGTTCTAAGTCATTATCATGTCAAAACTCCAAACAATACTCATCTATATCAATCGTCCAAATCTAGTCAAACTCTTGCAGCACAAACTTCAATGGTTAAATCATAATGACATATCTATATGCATATCCCAGTCACTTGAAAACACAAGTTTAGTCAATATGTTCACATTATAGTAAGACAAAAATTCAAACTTTCTTGATCACAGAAATTGTTGTTGTCTGCTCCATGTCTATAGGATTGATACCCTTCAGGTGTACTTCTGATTTTCTGCACAAAACTTCATTTTTGTGTCTTGCAAGTATAACCACATCCATAGGACTAATTCTATGAGGTTTGGAGACTATAGTCGCACCCTTGACCTCAATTTTGTGCAGCTAAGAGGCTATAGTCGCACCTGTAAGCTTGCTTCCATGTGACTAAGGCTTAGAGTAAGAGAAAACTCTCTCTTCTCATATCAAAACTTTGTTGTAGATCAATAATGTAAGATATTTGTCTATTCATGTCCATAAATATTTTTTCAACAATATATAATATACATACAATGCAAATGATAATGGGAGTAAGAATCTTATGGATATATTCTTCCTCTAAATGGGAATTCACTTCCGTCATCTTTATTTAACTCATCAACATGTCTATAATATTACCATGCATCAACAAATCTGTTAGATCATTGAATCAAACTATATCACATATTCATCATGGTTATATCATCAACTACTTCATCATGATATCAATTTGTCTTCAATGGCTAGTTTCAAATAGCTAATAGGAGTAAACGTCAAGAACCATGATCACAACATTATTTCTTTGTCACGTAACTCAATTCCTCAAGTCAAGGCATTCAATTTTACCATATACCATAATTACTAAACACATCAAAACATAACCATGGTTAACAACAAATATTGAATATCAATCTCATTGTTATACTTCTACCATCATGGCTACCATGCTTTTCACAAACAATATCAATAGTGTCAAGTTACCATCTTCTAGATTCAAGGTGTTATCCTTCTTTATGGGATCAAGATATTCAAAATTATAGATGTTAGCCAAACATAAAGTATACCACTATATAAAAGATCAATATTAAGTAGCTTCATAGAATCAAGAAGTTCATCATGTCTAAAAGGTAAGATACTTGTTTACTACCAAGTCCAAGATTTCTTTATAAGAACCGTGAATCCAAATCACTTTCATATGCATGAACCATTTGTGAAGGAAACATTCTTATCATACCTGAGGGCTTACCTTGTCATTAATATTGCAGCTGAAATATAACACCATACATACCTCTGCACCTTCTTAGCTAGTAGCACTTTGTCACGTTTTCATTAGGTGCCTCTTTACTTTTTCCAACGCTATTTTTTCTCTTCATGCACTAGCCATGATATTCAAGAGGGATCCACTTATCACAACTCATCAATAATTTAGAAGCATCCAAATACTCAAATATACATGCAAGAAGTATAAGTAATGATCAAAACAATAATCAAATCTATAAGTCTAAACAAAAGTAAAGACATAACGAAGCATCATAAATTAAAATTACTTATTTTCAATGAGAAGTGATCATCTCCCTCTTGAACCAGCCTTCAAGAGTCATTACTATCCATAGTCCACTTCATGCCTTGAATATATATTCATAATCTTCATCAACAACCAAGCCTATTAGAAACCATCCCATCTAGGGCTTCATCAAATTTGTCACAAGTTCTAGATCATCTTCACATTGACCATGCTAGGGTTTCTCTCAAACCCTAACTTCATAATATCCATCAAACCCTAATACACAGATTGCCTAAGATTATATTTAAACCCTAGTATTCTTCTAGGTCTTCAACATCCTTTCTTTCATCCATCAATGGTGTCATCATAGGGGTGATCTACATGACTTTTCTTCAGCCCAACTCTGATACCATGTTAATTTTTCTTGAGGCTATATTGTTCTTTGCTTTGAGAATTGCATTTATTCATTTATATATTAAGTTCACCACATAAAATCATAACATTATTCATATTTACATCATTATTTAGAAAATGAAACTATGTAGAAATAACAATATCATCATCATCAATGTAGTGGAACATAAAGGAGCAATAGACAATAGAGACATCAAGATTGATCGGAGACGAGGGAAAAACCTAGTATGGGGAAACCCTTTCAAATTATTCTTCTTATTAAATTGTCATCGAATAATTCATAAAAATAGAGTACAATGATACATACCTACATCCATAGAACTATCTAGCTAAAACAACTAGACAATATTCATGAAATGAACCCAACAATACTTATACTCAAAACTCTGTTTCTGAAGCTTGTAATGAACTTCCACTATCTACGGTCAACTGCTAAGCAATGTGCTCACTGAGAGAAATATTTATACAACTAAACTTTAATCATTTAGGTCTTGGTTGCACGGAGGAGGAGTCATGCATGTGACTAGGAAGCTTCCAGTCGCTCTTTGGAGCCTACAAGCTAGCAACTGCAGTGTACAACTAAGATTCTGAAACCCTAGATGTCGTTTGCGTGGACAAAAAGTTGTTTGTATGACTGGGATTCTTCTGTCACACGGATGAGACTGGTAGAGAGTGACTGGAGTCGAGATCTCTTTTTCCTGTGCTTGCGACTGAGGCCCAAAACCCTAAAACAGAAAAGTAAGCTTCAAACCCTGCAATTTCATCTTCAAGCGAAATTATTCCTCCGCGGATAAACCTCAGACCTGAGTGAGACAAAAACAAATATAAAAGAGTGTCTCATGATAATTTCCAAATGAAGTAGAGGTCACTTTTATTTATAGCCTTCCAAGGGTGTCCACTTTTCTTTAGGGCCGACTTTATCAAATATGCACATGTGGGCTTTTCTTCATAAGTACACTTTCCCTTATCCATTTTGAGTGATCATTAGGTCAATTTTGGTCCTCTCAAAACGAAGAATTAAATGAAATCATCCATATCAAATTAGTTTTCAAAAGTGGAATTTGATTGTAGTTTCATATTTTAACATTGATTGGGCATAACTTTCAATCTAGCAGATAGAATGAGATAAAATGTATATCATTAGAAAGCTCTTAACAAGATGGATGTGATCGTGTTGTCAAAATTTAATTCTAAAAGATTTAGAGAAGGATGAATTTTGTAACCCCATCTTCATAGAGAAACCATGGAGGTTGGGTTAGTTCAAAGTAACACCTTCCATCATCCTAGAAATTTCAAGTGGGTAGGATGGAGTGTTACACTAGAGGTCTCAATCATCAACATGTTTATAACCTATAGAGTGAGTAACAATCCAATTCAAAATAATTACACATGCATAGTTATAATTCCTATTTGGTTTCTATGGGTTAATGATACTGCACGATAAATCCAAATTTCTCAACTCCATTAGGGACATGAAACTGCTAGTATTACATGCCTTTTGGATTCCAGTAGGAGACTTTAGTCTCATTGACTCTTTAGATGAAAAAAGAGGATTTTAATGCCTTGAGGAAGAATCTATCTTATTCCACAAACTCGTAGCCTTGACACACCTTCTTGACTTGGATACAATCATCGACCATCACACTTGGAATAATAAAAGAGGGGGGTCGCAACAAATTGCATCTAGACTAGATCAATTCCTTATTTTGGAAAATATCATGGCTCAAGAAATTGTCATGGAGGCATCCATCCTACCAAGTTGTGGCTCAAACCGTTGGCCCATAAAATTGTATATAAACATTAAAACTGAACCCAAAAATAGGTCATTTGGATTCAAACAGTTTTGGTTAACACATCCTTGGTTCTAAGAGAAAATCATAGTGGCATTCAGATATAGACAACTTAGAGGGATTTGCGATGTATCATTTGCTACAAAATCTTGAACATGTGAAATCCCAGCTCAAATGGTGAAACAAAATGGAATTCAAGGATATCTTTCAAGTTAAGGCTGAATCAAGGTCCTAAATGGAGGCCATCCAATTAAAAGCCATACAACATGGACAATTGGAAGAATTACTACAAGAAGAGGCCAAAATCCTATCCCAACTAGAATAATTCAGAAAGTAAGGGGAGATACTTTGGCAAATAAAATATGAAATTCAATAGTTAGGGGAAGGGGGGAAATAAAACATTTTTCCACAACTCCATGCTACAAAACAGACACCACAACCAAATATCATCTCTCAAAAATATGGATGGGATCAAACTCCAAGACCACAACAAAATGGAGCAGGAACTTGTGTGTTTCTATAAAAATATCCTTACACAACCTCAGCTGCAAAGGGGGGGAACCATTCAAAGAATCATACAACACATTCCTTCCCCAGTTACCTGAGCATAAAATGAGGCCTTGCTACGAGAAATCAAATTTTAAGAGTTGGAATTAGTAGTAAAATCCTCTCCCAAGAAAAAATAATCAAGTCTATATAATTTCACATTGGAATTTTCCTAAGCCTATTGGTTTATCTTTGGTAATCATGTTTGGGTTTCACTGGAGGAATCTCACAGGTCTCGCTCCATGCTTCTAACCTTTGACGCAATTTTCACTACTCTTATTAAAAAAGACAACATTGAGGAGCCCAATGGATTCCGACCCATAGCTCTCTATGCAACGTGATCTACAAAGTCATCACAAAGGTTATAGATAATCACTTCAAACCTTTATTATCTCAATTGATTTATCTCAAGACAACCGGTTATGTTAAAGGTTGTCAAATCCTTGACAGTATTAAAATGGCTTACGAAGTCATTCACTCCTTGAAAACCACCAAAAAGACAGGAATGATTCTCAAACTAGACCTATCCAAGGCTTTTTATAAACTCAATTGTGCTTATCTTTTTAGCATTCTCTCATCTTTTGACTCTACTCATGACTAAATTGATTGGATTAAAGCTCTCACCTCTTCGTCCCTCTTCTCTATCCTTGTCCATGGATCTCCCTCCTAACCATTCTCCTCTTTACAAAGAATCTTTTAGGGAAACACACTCCCCCCTTCCTTTTCATCTTAGCTACAAAAGGACTAGTTCATGCATTTAAAGTTGTTATATCCAATCAAACCATCAAAGGACTCTACCCATTTAGACAGGATCTTTTGATTTCCCACTAATAGTTTGTGGATGACACTATGTGTATGGTTGTTACTACTATTCAAGAAGCTAGCAACATATGTCAGGTCTTGGAGGACTTTTCTCAAGCCTATGGTATGGATATTAACAACTTCAAATCTCATATCATCTTCTTTAATACCCCACGGTTGTGTAGAATCACATTTCTACGTTAATGGGATTCCAAATAATCAAGTTGCCTTCTAACTACCTCATGCCACCTTTATGTATATCTCTCTTAAATCTTCCTTGTAGTTTGACCTTCTAAGAAAATTTAGTAATAAACTGGAAAATTGGACATCTGACTCCCTCAACATAGTTGGATGATTAGTCTTTCTTAAATTGGTCCTCCAAATTTTACCATTTTATCGCCTCTATGTTCTTATGGCTCCCTCATCCACTCAGAACTTTATTTAATATATATAATGCTCTTTCCATTGGGAGGGTGTTATCACACAAAATGTTTAGGCACCGTGACAACGATCGGATCGGGGGCTATTTTCCTAATCCCAAATCTCTCCATTTAAGTTTTTTCCCAACAACACACTAAGGGGGGTAGACCTTACAGAAATGGATGGAAGAAGGACTAGTTGCGAACCAACCAATCTGGGAGACACAGTTAAGCGACCAAATACTTGTTTTTAGATTAAGCAATATTTCAAAAGATTAGATTAGATTTAGATGATTGATACGAGTGCCTTATGGAGTCAAATATCTTTCTGAGTAAATTTAGGACAAGTATTGGATGGATAATTGTTGCTTGGATGAATAACTAACCTGTATGACATGCAATTCCTAAAACTAATGCGAAATGCAAGATCTTGGTTATTTTTAATTAGCCTATTCTAAGTATGTCCTTTGATCTTTTTTTTTGTATTGAGCCTAAAATTGATAGTGAATGGAAGATAGAAGTCAAGGTTAATGACACAAGGATGTGATTAACGATCCCTCTCCTTGAAATATAATGTACCTGGTTCCTTTGGCACTGCAGAGGTTGTGGCTCTAACGACTACAAGATCACCATTTTAGACACTAAAAATACTAGACTTCTCAAGAGAAGACACAAAGGTGTTCCTATCTTTCTTTCAACCAAGCTTATGCTTGGAGGTCGATTATTAAATGAAATATTAACTTAGAATGCAGAATGCAAAGAGGATTTAAAATATGTCTTAGTGAAGTGAGATGTTAAAGACTCAAATCACTTAGATTATGGTTTATTCAGAGTTAAATGCTAAGTACTTAAGCAAAAATTTAATGAAAAAAACCCAATTATGCAGATGCTCAAATAGTCAATTTCAAGAACCGAAAGATATACAATTTTCCACAAGTCAATGATAGAGTATTCAATAAAAATGTTGATCGCAATTACTTGAAAATTCTCAAAACTAATTATTCAAGAAATATCCAATAATTCAAGTAAATAGATCCAAACTTAGAGTTAATTTTCTTCTTAGACAGTGAGAAATCTCAATAGTTATCAAGCATTAAAACCAATGATCACAAAACTTAGTTGAACATGCAAATAATGAAAGCATAAGCACTTAAATTTCAATGATTTAATATTCAGGATAAGAATGAAAGTTAGATGCTAATTAATTCCAAAAAACCTCTTCAAATAATTCTTGAAATAATTAATTTTCTTCAAAATCTCAAATCCAGGAATAATATATATATAATATAGATATAATATATATATATATATAAATATATATATTATATACCATAAATATATTTATAAGATACATAGATACATAGATATAGCTACTAAAAACGCAAAATTTTAGAAATATAATGCCTAACATAATACTAAGAATTTAATTTTCCCCCAAAAAAATATTCAAAGAATAAAGGCAAAAAACCATTATCACAAAATCAAAAAATAACTTTAGTTTAAAATCTGTGTCACACTTTTATTAAATTTAATGTGATAATGATTATAAAGAAAATTAAAAAAAATTGAAGGGCCAATGATAAATTTTTTTTAATGTGGTAAGTGTTTATGAAAAAATTAAATTTGTTTTTTTTTAAGGGCCAAAGGCCACTTTAAAAATAAATAAATCGAATATGATATGTTTGGAGGTAGACTTTACACCAACATGAGGGAATAAACGATGTATGCAGGTTGAGGAACATTGGTCGAGGTAGTAGCGGGTAGAAAGGAGATGAGAATGCAGAGGGAGCCGTGTAGAGAAGGGAAAGGAGCTCACGCAAATGGGTAAAGGATGCAACACAAAGAGAGGATGAGGGATGCGATGCAAAAAGAGGATGAGGGTTACATGCTAGGAGAGATAAGGGACGTGGGGCAAAGGAATGGGAGCTACAAGCAGCAGGAGAAGGGATGTGAGGGGCTCATAGAGAGAGGACATGGAAGTTAGGGAGATGGGGGTGCAAAAGGCTGAGGAGAAAGGAAAGAAGAGAGCTGAGGGGATGTTTAATGCAGGCTGAGAGGGAGGTTGTAGATAAAAATCTTGAGGAAGCCAAGGGTTGTCTCCAAAAATTAAAATATTGCCCAAAATCAAATTCTGATACTAATATAACTCAGCTTTAAATTTCTCTCACAATTCACTATGAAAAACTCATATCTAAATCTTCAAATGAATGATTTCATCATTTTTTATCCCTGCAAGAAAAAAAATTGAGGCTAGATCTTACTCTCTAGGGCCTAAATCTACCTAAAAACCCCAAATTTTCCTTTGACAATCTTCAGATTTGAACCTGCACAAAACAAAACTAAAACCCTAGATCCCACACACACACACATATATATATATATTAAATTGAAAACCCAGATCCCAAGTTAGAAAATAAAATTTGAAATTTCTAAAGATTTATACAATTAAATTTATAGATCTATCAGATCTCAAGAGTATGAGTCCAACTCTACTCCCAGATCTGAATATTTATGATTTTTTTAGCTAGATCTAACTATTTAATACAAATTATTGAAGATAAATGATTTCTTTCTTTTTTTAATTTAGGTACTAGCCCAAAAATTCCTGCAAGAATAAATTCATTAAATAATATTAGGATTTTAATCAGGAAGGTTCTCTAGATCTTACGTCTCGGGAGTCGATTGGTCCAACCGAAGACTTCCTCAAATGCTCAATTTTTTAATATAAATGATTTTTGTACACTTAGAATTTAAGTTGTTAAATCAATAGAGATATAAAATAGTGATTAAATTTTCAAAGAATAAAGATACCTGCTATCAAATTCAATTATAATGCTACTTTAAACTCAATAATCTAAGCAAGATACTAGTGCAATATATTACTCTACAAAATTTATTAACCAGCAACTTATGAAATAAGACCAACAGAATATTAAGAACAATATCACCATAAAGCACTAGAGATGAACACTGCCATCAACTAAAACCCCAAAGACTTTACATTGTATTATCCATAAAAAAAAGATTACAAGATAGCTTCAAAAGCTAGTACACGACTCAATGATCAAATCCTTTGATGTGACAAATGACCTCTAGTTTATATATTAATTATCCAACAACGATTTGGCTTGATCCTCATCAAATTAATCTCGAACGTTGAAAAATATTTAATTATGTTCTTTCGTCGAAATTATTTTACTTTTTGAGGAAATTCGAATTTTTCATTTAATTGAGTTTTAATCAATTCCAAATTAATTATTTTGAATTGATTTCTTCAAAAAATTGACTTTGACTTAACTACTAAGGCCCAAGGATCCAAAATTTCTTGAAATTTTCAATATTTCCTTGGTCGGGGACCTCCAAAAATTAATTTCTCTGAGACCCACGAATTTTACCTTTTGGAGAAATAATTTTTCCTAAGACTTAAAATTAATTAAATTTTTGGCTTAGGATTTTAATTTATTTTTTTCCAGGAAATTCGATTAATTGACTCATGAGGGGATTACTAATTTTCCTGACCCTCAAATATTTTAGTCGTGCTGTCTAAATATGAGGGGCCATGAACTAAAATATTTTTTTACATCAAGATATTGTAATTTAATACATGAGGGGGGAACACCCGTTCGCTATAGACCCTCATTTATAAAACCCCATTTTGTGACTTAATATGATCCAATAGACCAATTAATCTGTAAAAGAACAATTTAGCCAAATAGCTTAAATGACTTCCAAATTACTTTTACAGAGACTCGACTTAGCACACTAGGACTTACCTAAGATCTTGACGACAAAATACACCCTAGCTTTGGGGTGAGGTTGGAGGGTAAAACTATGTCGATCATCCATGTTTAGAAACACACATGAATCAGTGAAACGAAAAACCTACTAGGATAGAAATCGTCACCATAAAAGTAGGATTACCTAGGTTGTTACATACATAGATGGTCTTACTAGGATCATTTACATTATAAACTTGCAAAATGGGTTTACAACTTCTGCAAAATGATGACTAATGATGATGATGAAATCTAGATGATCTCACTGCTCGATCATGATGGAGTCTTCTTGCGAAAATGTATAATTCTATAGAGTAGCTGACACGAAGTGGTCAACAGTGGGGATCTAAACAACAAAAAAATGGGCATTGGTTTCTTGGGACAAGTTCTAAAATCTGAAGATGAGGTGGGAGGGTCTGAGATTGAGATATCAAGCCGCGTTCACCACCATCTTGGGATCCAATTTATGGTGGTTATGGCTCCAAGGTGCAAGCAATATGTGGAAAATCATTTGGAAAACGAAATATATCGGTCATAACCCTCTTAAACAACATGTTCAAACTCCTTTTAATTAGTAGAGATCTTATATTTGAAATATTTCCAAAAATGGGTTGCACATTATTCAACAACACTATTTTAGGGAAATCCATGATGGGAAATCAATCCTATTTTGAGATGGCACATGGCAACAATCTACCAAGTTGCAGGACTAGCCAAAGTTGCAATAAGTTTGTAGGCACATGAAAATTTAGTGGTATTTCAAAGTGGAAGACTATTGGATTGGGGTGGAAAACTCCCAGTGGTGGAGACAATGGATTACCCTAGAATATTAGACTCCAAATACAAATCAAGATGCATAGGCATCCTTTTGGAAAGAAGTCAAAAGATGATATATTTCAGTTTCCAACCAGCCTGACAAGATTCATTAGGGATATAGCACTATGATTTCCTTCTCGTTGAAGGAATCTTATGGATTAGAAGTGAAATTCCAAGATATTCCCAATGAACTTGTATGGAAATCTATCTAGAAATGGCGTTTGTGGAAAAAAGCATCCTTCTTCCTCTGGCCCCTGGCTCAAGGAAAATCTCTCACATGGGATAGTCTCCAAAAGCTCAACTATGCATACCCCTCCATTTTCTATTTACGTAGATAAGAGATTGAATACAGAGCACTTTTTTATTCATTTCCATTACTCCCATCACATATGGATGGCACGTGAAAATTACACGCACCACATAGATCATATTTGAATCAGTGTCTCCCTTATGATCAAGCACTGGATATCTTTATTATTTCACAATCCCATCCTTAATCACATTTGGAACTTGTTACTAGGATTTGTTCCATCTAGAAAGAGTGTAATAGTCACATCTTTCGTAATCTTTCTTTGTCTCCTTAAGCTCTTTGGTACCTCATAAAAACAATGTCAGGGAATCCATTTTGACTCAAGCTTGGACCTTGCAAGATTGGACTAGTCATGTGTAGGAATTTTCCATCCTCTGAGAGTGGAACCTTCATCCTTTACCACCTCCCTCCCCTACTACCCTTCCAATTGAATCCATCCCCAATCCTACCTCTTGGCACCCTCCCCCATGATTTCAAAAATCTAAAATTTGATGGAGAATATAAAGGTAAGTTAGGATCTTCTAGCTATGGTGGAGTTTTAAGGGATCATCATAGATCTATCGTTTTCATCTTCTCCAACCCCTTGGGCCACACAAGTAATAATTATGTAGAATTAAAAGTCACAAATAATGCTTGTAGGTGGCTCACTCCATGGGATTTTCTAAGATAATAATGATAAGGGGACTCTTAGATTATTATTAAGATGACATCCAAGATCCTTAATGTACCCACCTAAGTCACCCATGGAACTTGGCCAACTCCCTAGATAAGGAGGTTCTCCTCGTCTCCCTCATTCAAGTCATCATTCCCTTACATGTGCATTGGATAGGAAGAAAGATTGTCAAGCTTTTGGCCAATGAAGGTTGTAAAACCCAATATATGTCAATCTCTTTACAGTACATCTCATTCCTAAATTAATCTCTCAATAAAATTTGTTTAGAATAGGTGCAATAGTATTTTCATTCCGAGGATGGGGTGACTTGTGTGGGACATATGGGGGGAGACATTATCATCATCCAAGTAGTTAATACAAATGGTGGACACGGAAACTCCTCTACCCTTGATGGTAATAATACACATCCCATCAACATAGAACAAAATGATCCTTAACTCGATGCATATGACAAAGGTCTAGCCCATTCGATGTCATTTACTTCTCAAACTCTCTCAACACACTCAAGAATTTCGATTGTTTAATTCCATCTATCCTTGCTTGTTGAGTGCCACACTCATGTATGAGCTCAAGAAGTATATTGGTCATTCATGGAGGTGGAATCTCTCATAATTATCAAATCCACCTCCCTGCACATGATTTTCATTGATTTTATTTGGCACACAATGTCATTTCTCCATTTATGGTTAATCATAGAAAACTTTTGGATGGGTTTGTTGACCTCGATACTGTTGTTTCTTTGGCTCAAGTTTTATTTATATTTTGTTTCTTTCTTAGCTCTAATTCCTCCCTCATCCCTCTTAGTGAAGAATATGGACACCTAGGTTTTATTCTCTTTTAATTTCTTGTTCTCTCCTTGTTTTCCTGCTTGTTTCCTCTTCTAGTTCCCAACTCCTTTTGTTCCTCTTCGAGGTCTAGTCTAACTTGGAATCTTCTTCTCAGATTTTGCAACTCCCCTTGCATTTTATCTTTGCACCACCTCTCTTTTCCTTTCCCACTCACTCATGTTGTACCCTCATTTTTCCCTGCTTTCCAGCCTCTTTTGGTTTCATGCTTCCTCTCCCCCCTCTCAACCTTGAATATCCCAGCTAGAAGAATTTCGAAATTCCCTGCCAGTGTGCTAGATTGAGGTGTGTTGCATCCTATTGTCGAGATTTGTGTCCTTATTAGTCCCAATAGAGAGTGAATATCTCTACTTCTTTCTTTTGCACCCATACTCTGCCACATATTCAAAAAGAAATCTCTCAAGCATAGTGAGAAATTGTAGATGAACATTAGTGCTTGAAGGATTCTAAAGTGTTAATTGAGGTGGAAGATTGGGTTCCAAATACAAGACACTATCGAGGCCACTTCAACCATTACATGCACATTTCATACCTCTATAGAATTTAAAAAAAAATTCTAGGAAGGGAACTAATAGATAGGAACAAGGCTTGAGATTAAATAATCCTTCAATTCCATGAAATTCAGATGCACATGTGTTTTGTGGATTGCAGACTCAACAAAATTCAATCTCATCTTGGCCTATCTCGTGCTCCAATTTTATCTCCAAAGGGTAATAAGGACTACATCCCTATTAAATATTTTGAATCTGACAAATCCTCAATGGCCTTTTGGTTACCTAGTTTTTCATTTCTTAGACTTAGTTTCTTTAGTTTTTTTGCTAGAATGCCCTTGGTGGCCAAGCCCTTCTTGTTTTTTTTTTTGTTCAAACTCAACAAAATTTTTGTATGGTTATCATGGAAACTAAAATTATGTGCATAGTATGGTTTCCCTAGTGACATACCAACATAAAATCCTATGGTTTTGATGTAAAATTTTGTTTACAAGAATGTAAAACTTAACTTCACCAAAAAAAATGTTACTAAGTTATAACAACTATTATACGGGGTTACGATTGCTAAAAAAAGTATCTCCCCTAGGTCAGTGGCTAACCTAGAACAACATAATGCTTTTCCTTAAATTAAATAGATGACAAAATGAGGCATACTTGGAATCCTTCACACACTTTGCTTCTTCTTTAGCTTGGAAGCTCCAATTCCATCTCTAAATGCCAAAATTAGAACCTGCACAGTCAAATAATAAAATCCAAGAAACTACAAGATCTATGCAATGTCATCTAAGTAATTCATTCAATAGATGAACATGGTATTGAAATAAGTGAAAAAAACATTATCACATATAGGAAAAAAATGAATTCTTTGCATTAATGTAAATGGAAGGAGATTACAACCATAAGTAGCAGTTGATCTTGTAGAAGAGCTCCTCCAAGTTGTTGGCTTGTCTTTTCCTTGTCACAATATGCACCTCCAATCACCCTAGATGCATGAGATAATAACCACTCACCATAGCAGCATAAGGGTAGAATCACTCTCCAAAATATGACCCCCAACCACATAAAAGGCTAGGAATATATAGAGAATTAGGGTAAGTTGGGATTTATTATCCAATTACCAATCTAGGGTAAGAGATCCACCTTTGATAGAGGGATGGGATCAAAGAATAAGTGGTGAAAAATCCAAAGTAGGGAAGGATAGGATCCAAGTGTTTTATCCAAGGTATGTAGTTGAAATAACTTCTAGAAACTCCTATAAGGGGAAGCTTCTCGAATCCCGATCATTCTCTCAGATTTCTAGAACCAACTTAGGTGCAAAGGGGAGCAACCTGCTGGTGACCAACACAAGCTACAGTGGATCAACCTGTAGGTGAACGCACCCCATTAGGCCTACAGGGAACATTGGTCCTCAAACTAGCTCAAAGGAAGTAGTTTAGGTCTAAAACTTTGGGGGATGAAGGGAACATGCTTAGGGCTTTGTGAAAGATGATGGCAAGGGGGAGTGGGATTTTGATTGACCGAATTAGGAGGCTCACTAATCAGATGTGAAAAAATGGCCTATAACAAGAACTATTTCAAATAGCTTGATAACTCATCCCAGTTGGAATAGTGAGATTTAGAATAGGAGGTATATTTAGATAGATTAGTTAATTTTGTTTATTTTCTTATATTAGACTAAATTTAGGTTTAAGAAAGTATATTTGAAAGTCTCAATTGGAGGAGCAATTCATTCAGTGGAAACCAAGCCCATATATTGGTGGACATCACCGCACCAAATGAGTATAGGCCTAATTTGGGCCTTGATCAAGTGATGATCCCATGTTGGAGGAAGATATTTTCCATGTTTCAATATTGGCGCTAGAGCCAAATGACAAGTTGACTCTATGGAGTCATTCTAGTTTCATGTTTTATTTATTTATTAATGGATCGTTCCTAATCCCCTATTTGGAGGATGTGTTTATGGATGAGTATCATGTAGTACTCCTTTAAAGATAGTTAAACTCTTGTCAGAAATTAATTTTGATGGTGAAAGTGAAACATCTACATCTAAACATGATTTTCACTTTATTCAAAATTGTATTTCTCATAATATTCTTCATGAATATGTCATGTACAACGTGTTCACTCTTACTTTTTAATGCCAAGCTAAGAGCTAATGTGATACATTATCGATTGCTTCTATTTATCCATTGGAACAATTTATAGATGAGTTTTTATTTCATTTTGAGAATTATGATTGTAATAAATTATACAACAAATTGAATAATCTTAGGATAAAAACTGATGAGTCATTAGAAATTTTTTCTACAAGGATTATACATCTTTGTCATACATTTATTTTAAATTACATTCCTTCTATTAGTGAATGGTGTCAACATCTTATTTATCTTTCTGATGAAAAAAACCAGCTAATCACTAATAAATCTAAATCATGTAATGATACTCATTCACATGTTGATTTAGATTTATATGAAAATACTAAGATTTGGAAATTGTAGCTAAACAAAATTATTTGAAAACTTTCTTCACTCTGATAGATGGGGATCAAGAGGAACATAATATTTCTGAAGAAGTATATGTGAATTTTGAGAATTCTCTCTTCTGGGAAGACAAATGGCAACAAAAACCAATGTTGTTAAAAGAGGACTTTATGAGCCTCAAGCAGGAAACAGACTCCCAAGGATTAATCAAAGTTAAATATTTCTGGAATATCCCTCATAACTCTGGAAAGTGGAGAAATTGGAAAAGCATAGACTGCAGAGATGACAGTGCCATAAAAATAAAAGCAGAGGCAATCATGAGTGTGTTAAAACAAAGGAAAATCTTGGTAACATAGGGGCAGGATTAGTTAAGATGGGGCCTCAATAAAGAAGGCACCTTTAATCTTAAGGAAGCAAAAATAATTATTCTGAACCTTGATTCCTGTGTACCAGAGAAATCCTGGCAACAACTTGGGAGCCACCAAGGGTGGATGAAAATCAAGCTTTTCATGTGGTTAGTTCATCACAAGAAAATTTTAACTTGGGAAAATATTCGGAAAAGAGGTGTTATTAGGCCTTCTAGATGTTAGCTATGTGAAGCTCAAGAGGAAACAATGGAGCATATTCTCAACAGTTGCACCTACACCACCTAGTTGTGGGATTCTTTTGCCACCATTTTTCAACAGACAGACAGAGATAAAGAAAGTATCATTAATACCCTAAACAAGTGGAGAATAAACTTTTCGGAGAATGAGCTCATTAATTTGGCCTGGGCCTTTACACCAAACTTCATCATCTGGAATGTTTGGAAAGAAAGGAACAGAAGAATTTTCAAGTATGAAAAAACTATTCCTCTTCACCTGTTGGATCTGATCTTGAAGCAGATTAAGGAGACAGTTAGCACCACTGTTCACAATTATCCCAAGAACCCTCCCATAGAAAATGAAACAAGAACACTCAGGCAACTGAGAATGCAAGAGACCATTCCCAATGGACTAAGTAGAAAAGAAAAAGATTTGGAAACGGAAAAGGAGTTCTGGCATCCTCCACCGAAAGGTTATCTGAAATGCAATATTGATGGGGCTTCAAAATGCAACCCTGGAACAGCTGGTTATGGCAGGGTGTTAAGAGATGAAGCAAGAAACATAATATTTATATTTCACTGCCATTTAGGTAATGCCACCAACGATATGGCCGAATTAATGGCTTTAGAGCAATGTCTTGAGCTGTTGAAACTAAACCATAGCTCCAATGTCATTATAGAAGTAGACTCAGAGATCTCCATAAACGCTGTTAAAAGAATCAGTTGCGAAGCTACGCCGGAGAAGGTCTCAAAACATTGGAGACTAATTCAAGTGTACAAAAGAATTCAAAATCATCTCTTGAGACTACGAACTGTTAGTTTCAGCCATGTTCGATGAAAAGCCAATAAACTAGCAGACACTCTGGCCAACCAAGGAGTTTTTAATTCAAATTGCAGAATTGAGATGAAATGGCAGGAGACGCCTCAGGGCAGATTAAAAGCTCTCTGTGAGGAACAAGCGGCTGATGACAGAGAAATTTTTAGATATTGGGCCAGAGTGAAAGACACGGAATGATGACTTCTAAGCAAATTCGATCTCAGTACTCTGGTTGGTTCCTTGATGAAGGGCAAGCTCAGAATGGTCACTTATTACCCTGGTGTAAGTGGACCTATCCCCCTTTTCTTTCGGACTGCAACTCAGGGTTCTTTTCTCAGTCTGCGACAATCTCTGATGCAAGCTCTGAGGCGTGCTCGCATGAGAAGGGCAGTTGGAATTGTCCGACAGAGTCTATTCCCCTACTGTCCTCTAATGGAACGGAAAACTAGGCTCCAAGTGGTTACCCGGTGATCGCTTGGTTTCAGAGCGGTAAGTGGTTTTAGAATTTTGGGAGCAATCCCATTAGTCTCCCAACACATGGCTAGGGAGGGGTTAAGAATACCACCCTCCACCACGCATTAAAGTTCGGAGATTTGGGTTGTGCGAAATTTCACCGCACCATTCGATCTAGTAATCGGGATCGACGGTTAAAATTGAACGGGTGGTTTTGTGGGGCCATGGGTCTTTTCGAGTTTGACATGACAGAGATGTGGGGAGCTAGCGAAGTTGTACATTAGGTTTATGAATCATAAAGTTCAATCTAAGGTATTTTTTGAGAGAACATAATAGTATGATGTAAAGGGTAGGGACAAATCTATGGTAGAAGGCCCTTGGTTTTCCTGAGTCCATGTTGGAGTCAGGTTTTTTTGTACATGCTGTAATTTTATTTCTGATTTAATGAAATAGAAGGTCCGACTCTTGCTTTAGCAAAAAAAAATAATTTTGAGAATTCTCTTATGCTAGCTAGTATCTTCTTTAAATGAGGAAAAACCCTCCTATGTAGGCAATATGGTTTCAGTTATCCATGAACGACAAGAGGAAGAATGTTTGAATAGAGATGAAGAAAATTGTTACATTCTCAAAAATATGACCACTACCTTATGAATGAAAGAAGTTGAATCTAAAATTTGTGTTAATAATATGGAACAATCTTCTCTTAGTTTAACAGAAGATATTCATGAACAACTTTTTAAGAACTTCATCATTGATTATCTTATTGATTTTCCCTCAAAGATAAGTCTTGAACCTTCATTTTGAAAAGCCACATGATTTTCTTTCACACTTATCAATTTACAATTAAATGATTATGTTTTGAGTAACATGTTGTGTTCAAATTATAAATATAGCACATCATGGATGTGGATTAATTAAACCTAGGAAAATAATTAAATATGCCATATTCATAATTGAAATCATACATGGATATCCTAATAAAGAAAATTTTCCTTGCAAAAAGGTTGTTTCTTCAAGAGATTTTTTTGTTTTCTTTCATATTCCACTCATTATTCATTATACCCTGATATGTTTGATGGTTGTGTTATAAAAATAATATTTTCGGAACCTTTTGAACTTCATTCTACATGGATACATTCTAATAAGGTACCAGATTATAAGAATTTGCATATAGGAGATGAAAAGAATGGAACTTCTTTCCATGAATATTTTGATTTTAGTCCTTGTCAAATTTATACATGGAAAGAAGGGATTACTGTATCAAGCATATTTCAAAAATTGTCTTCTATTGATTGAAATGCATATATGATTATTAGAGAGACATGTTGTTTAAGTAACCAACTGGTTGAGATTGAAAGCTCTAATGAAACAAATTATTTTAATGGTTTCCACCTTATTATTAACAAAATACCTTATACAACGGTCAAATATAGCCTAGACACATTATTTGATCATATTAATTCATCACAAGTTGGTTATGTTAAATAGAATTATAGGGAGACTTGTCAAGAAAATGAAGTACTTTAGTTTCAACTAATGGTTATGTCAAGTTCTCATTATCTTACTCCAATCTCTGAAATAAATCATATTAATAATGTCAAGATTCTTTCACAAGGTATTCTTCATAGCATTTTTACACATGATTCTCAACAAATATACCAATCATCTGTAGATTCCATCAAATATTTCTACAATTATTATTTATTATATCCTAATAATATTGAAAAATGTTTAGAGAAATATTTTCATCCAAGACTTCTTTCTATTATATATATATATATATATATATATATATATATATATATATATTGCACATGATGGATATAGATGTAGATATTCTTGGTTTTTCTACCCTTATTTTCTTATTACTCCAACTTTTACTCATCATTTGTGAGAACATGTGATTATAGGTTTGGAGTTAAATGAATGGCTACATTGGCATTATGATTTCACCTAGTTCACTCTCATTCAATGTAGTTTAGTTTTAGGAGTATATTAATTTGTTGTTTTATTTTGTTTCTTGTATAGTTTTATTATTTTACTTTTTTTCTTGTTAAAAAATAAAATAATAATGAAAAAATACGTAAATTTCAAAAAAAAAAAAACATGAACCTTCGTCGAAATATATACAGGGGAAATCCCTTTATCCTTTCTATCTCTTGGTTATTATTGTTGTATTCACAACAACATTGGTTAAACATTTTATTTTCCAATTCTAACTTAGCCTTCTTATTTTTAGTTGACATTATTTAAGGATTTAGTTTTGAAATGTGTAGTACATAGGAAGTAAGAATAGTTTAAGAGAGTAAAATGAAATAAAATTTTGATTACATTTCAGTGTTATATTTTCAAAATCTCTTTTAGGATGTAATCATTTAATAAGGTCCTCATGATTTAAAAATTGATGTCTTATTTGCGCAATTAGTTCACAATTTATTTTCTATTTGTTCTATTTTTTTGGAAATCTTTTGTTCATTTTTAATTTAAAAGGGGTCTAATTAATTAATCATCACATGTTTTGATATAATGAATTTTATCTACCACAATCTTAATTAAAAATTATAAAATGAAAAACTTATTCAAAAGAGTTGAAGAATCAAATCTTCATAGAGATAAGGGTTTTTCCTTGGAATCTAGTTCCTTCTTTCTATTTTGGCTTATGACATGTTAATATTTTGGCTTTTCACATATTTCCTTGATTTCATTATGATTGTTAGGATGTTGGTATTTTTTAAGTCTATCTTAATTCGGTAATTTATTTTAAATTTATTTTAATTTTACTATATTTTTAATGATCTTTCAATTACAAAGTTAGCATTTAGAAATTCTTTTAATTTTCATGCTTTCTTTTGTTAGTTTCTAAAAGTTGTTACCCTTGACAAAAGAAAATGATAGCATTTGGGTTATGCTTAAATCCCTATCTATGAATAAAAGTGTTATGCTTAATTATCTTTAAAAAGTTCTAGAACTTTCAGATAGAATATTTATGTTCTGGTGGAACTCCTCTGTTACCATCAATTCATATCTAGAACTTTTATTTGATTTCCACCCACTTCACATTAAAAGCTAATATTTATAATAATTAAAGGAGGGAATAATTTATGATAAACTTTGAAAGTGAGTAATCTACCAAACAAACCTAAAACACTCCAGTATCATCTCGCTTCTGCAATGCCCAATTGCACATGCAATATGTAAATATAAATCAATAATGGTGTATTAAAACAAAAGGGAAGTTAAAATCACTATGTACAGTGTGGAAACTACAAACAAACCTACCGAGGCTATGGACATTCATTGGCAACAAGGTCATGCTTGTATGGTACTAAGGAACCTTTGTTGAGGCTATGGATATTCATGAATAGTGAAGCAATGTCAGATAAAAAGAGATGAATAATACACAGGAAACTATCTTCTGCAAAGTGAAATTCCTAGGTCACACCTTCAATCAATCATTTGTAGATTTATGCTTGGGAAAATTAATTTCATAACTTGGCTCAAAGAGTTGGTCTATCAATTACCTGATGTTTAGTGCTTAGTGAAAATATTTTTTATAAATCCATAAACATATGGTGGTACACATAATTTAGAAATGCATTCTTACAATCATTAAACTTATCTTTAACATTAAGTGCAAATAATATTTTAGAAAAAAAACAGATAAAGATAATTGTTTCACCTAGTGTGTCGCCATTTGTTGAGCCCCCAACAACTCCCCTTAATTTGTTGTGAAATAAAAGGGGCTTGCATTAAATTTTGAAATTATTTTCTTTTTCGACTACTTTTCTTAATTTGAATGCTTGGTTCAATGGTATTTTTTTTTCAATCTTTTCATTATTTTTAGGTTTTGAAGAGTTTTATGATTGAATTTGGTTTATAACTTAATTTCTTGGCATGAAACCTTGAAAATTTATTAATACATTGTGCCTTATTTGTAATTTTAACAATTATGTCGTATTTGTGATTTTACATTTTTTGTCAAATTAAAACAACTCAGATAAGGCTTACACATATGAAAATCAATTAGTGTCTTATAAGAGTATATATAAAATATTAGATCCGACTTAATGATATTTGATTTGAGCAAAACAACCTTTTTTACAAAGTTCTTATTTTTTGCACTATTTTGATTTTGATAGAGTTGATTTTTTTCTCGAAACACTTTGCTTTTGGTTTTCGATATTCAATAACTCATTTTAATTGAAAAAGGTTTAATAAAGTGTTAATTATAGTCACCACATGGATGAAATTTGTTTGAATTCCTATAACATTTTCTTAAATAATAATTGTTAGATATTTTTATTTGTTATTTTGTAAATAAACTACGTCCCAGAAGGGCAGATCAATTGGTGATCGAAGTGATATCAAATCATGGAAACTAAGAGATCCAAGGTTCAACCTCCTTGTTATAACCAATTTACACAAAGGAGGACAAGTCATAGGCCCCAGAGGTATAGTGGTAGCAGCCATAATCGACCCCATTTCACACGAATATGAGACTGACCCAATTGTCGATTATTCTAGTTACAAAAAAAAATGTAAATAAACTATTTAAATGAAGAAAAGACTTTGTATTTCAATCATCATGCTTATTATTTTTCATACTTTATTTGTCAATTTTATTAGTTTGATATATTGTTAATAATTTATTATCATTTTTATTAATTATTTGGTTTTGTAAATGTATATACAATAATAAAGATTTATTCTAAATATTAGGATTTTGATGATGGGAGCTTCTAGTACAATATGTTATTTTGTTGTGGTGCCCAAAGAGGTTTGGTTGTTACAATAGATATTTTTTTCTAGTTACTTTTATAAAATATAACTAAAATCCTAAAAAAAAGAATTAAAGAAATACTAATATATTTGTCCGTTATTTTTCTTCTTTTACATCTTAGAATTTTATTTTATATTGATATTTTTGGTATATGTAGGTTTATTTCAGCATTGTTTCTGGATAGGTTTCTATCTCTATGATGTTTATAGCCTTAAAGGTTGGATGCTCATATATAAAAATAGACATTTGATAATGTATCATATGGATGTATTTTTTTGTTGTTGATCATGGAATGTCTCTCGATCAATCTGAGAGATATTATTGGTCTCGGTGGTAGCAATGTTCTCACAGTGTGCTTATGCACATACAATTTGTAATTTTATTTGCACCAATAAAATTAGAGTCTTTTATTCGAGGAAAAAACATTTTATTTCATATTAATTAGTGATTTCTTAACTAGGGTATTTTGTTCCTATAATTAATTAATTTGCTTTTATTTTCAGACATAAGAAATTAATATGCAGGATTGAATTAATATGCAAGATTGTTATCAATTAGAAGATTTTCAATTAAGATTTAAATAATGAATTGAAAAAGAAAGAAATGATTGATAATAAGATTATTTAAAATTGTATTCATTTTTAATATGTAGCTCTCTCAATTAGTTTAATGAATATCCAATTCATTTTTGTGTGAAAAGAAGAGGTTTGATAAAAACATTTTATTTTAATGGAAAAAAGCCATCACTATATAGTTGGGGGTTGCAAAATTATAGAATTAATACTGAGGTGTTTTTGTCAAGAAGCTGAAAAGAATTGAAGACCTCAAGGTCGAGGTTGAACCAAAGTAAGAAGAGTTTACACTATCGTGGAATTTTCTTCTCAGATCACAGTCACAAGGGGGTAAGAAAATCTAGATTCAATACTTATGCACTATTGTCAAGACTTGAGACTCATATGGAAGACCCAAATGTGATGAATTTTAATCAAATTGGATACTACTATATTTTTTTTGACTATAATGCAATAAATTGTTATCTTTTTATTTATTTTGTTACCAATAAATATAAATTTGTATATGTTGCATTATTGTTAATTTATTCAAATTTGTATTTGTTTAGATTCATGATAAACTATCTTCACATGAGTTGTATGAATTTCTCAATTGATTGTTGAATGTGAGAATACGTATTTATATTACCTTGATAACTATTTATTCAGTTAATTCTTTATATGTATTGATTTAATTTTTATTAAATTATAAGAACTATTTCAAATAGCCCAATAACTCATCTTAGATCTCATATTCAATTCCAATCATTCTAGATGCTCCCAATTAGGATAGCAAGAACTAAATTTTTTATTCCAATTTGGGTAGATTTACAATAGGAGGTATATTTAGATATATTAGTTATATTTATTTCTATTATTAGTTTAGACTGCATTAGGTTTAAGAAAGCATATTTTAAAGACCTACTTCGAGGAGAAATCCATTTAGTGGCAACCATGCCCAATTTATCGACGGACATCATCACACCAAACAAGTATAGACTTAATTGTGTCCTTGATGGGAAGATGATCCCATGTTGTAGGAGGAATTTTTCCACCTATCAAGGCACCTCAATAAAACTATAGTTATGGTTTAGTATAGTTATGGTATTCAATTTCTCCATGAAATACTTGAAGGACTATAATTTTTTCTTTAGAGGAAACAAGATTGAGGTGACCATCTCATATACATACTTAGACATACAATTTATGTGTTCAAGGTTCAACGGAAAACAACACCCAAATGTAGTAAAGGTTATTGATCTATTTCTATGCTTGAGTGACAATGCTTTCGGATACACTTTTAGGATATGTCTACCAAATTACACCCTTTTGATGCCTCTTTGGAGATCACAACACTATGTGGCTCTGAGGTGTGGTGACAAGGCCTCCTTTCACCTACCAGACCAACATAAAAGAACCCAATCACTTATGTTGCAATGCATGATTTGTTGTGAGTTGATTTTTACACTCGATATTATTCAAGAAATGCTTGGGTTGATCTTATGCATCTCAAGACTATTTTCAACTCGGTATCCTTTCTCCATAAGTTACAATATATAGGTGACTCAACCTCATACAAAGACACACACCCTTTCCTAGCACTTTTCTCCTCACAAGAGATTACTTCTGCAGGCCTCCCTCCTAGGTGGCAAAAAAGTTGGTTCTTTAAGTATTCTTTTTTATTCCAATCACCTTCCCCCTTTTAGGTGCTCCCTTAGTGATCTTGGCCACATTTTTCCCTCCAAGGAGTTGAATAAGGTGATGAGAGAAGATATTGTAGAACATACATATAGATCACTTAGATTACCTCTCCAAAGACCTTAATCCTAAAATGGATTTCTATTCTAAGCATTTCATGCAAATGAAAAATGGCCTTGTCATTAGACCCAAGCATAATTGGAAAAACTAAATGCATAGCCTCATGATTCCCTTCGGACAATTTAAAGTTAGTTCACAATGTCTCCAAATTGAGATAGATCAATACACTCTGAGACCATAAAGGCTTTGTCAAGTTTTTCATTTTCAAATAAAGTTAAAGGAGAACCTCAACGTTCATTACTCTATTTACTATTAGATCAATGGGATGCTCCATTGTCTTTAGAAAGATTTATGAGGATACCTCACTACTTTCTTCATAACCATGAACCGAAGACAAGGAGACTGAGATTTCAAAGATAACTTTTGTATTGAATTTGTAACTATGGTCAATGTTCATAATGTACTTTTGGTCACTTTATGTAATTGCATTTATAATTTTAAAGCATATTTATAAATGCTTGAGTTAAAAGAAAAAATTATTTTGAGTCAAAGTCCCACTACGACTTTTAAAAGATGTAAATTTGAATTTTTGAACTAAAAATTTTGACCCCAAAGTGACAAGTCGGCTTCCCTCCAAGTCAAGTCGACCCTGGCCAAGGGACACATCCATCCACCCTAGGCAGACTACTATATAAAGGCATCTCGAGCTCCTTGATTTGGAATTTCACATTCTCATACACAAGACATTTTTTAGGCAAGTAAGTGAAGGACAAGAACGACAAAAAGAAGCTTGAGTTTTCTCTCTCCTATCTCTCTAGCAACTTGCACAAGTGAAGTAATCTTTCTCTCTCTATGGTTTGAATTTTTCTGGGGCATCTATTGCAGGCGGGGGGGAATTTATGGGTTATTGGGGCAATTGTTGCATGCTGAAATGATGGGAAATTGTCTATTGTAGGAAGGACAGAATTCTGAAGTGCAGGATCAAGAGAAAAGTGCAAGATCATATTAGGTGACTTGACATGCAGGAGAAGACTAGGTTTTACCATATGTCTAGATGTGTCTCTCATTGAAAAAGAAAAAAAATTCTATTGAAAAGGTTGTTGTGTTTTTCCCAGAGTAAAACTTGTCTTCTCTTGTGCATTGTGATCTTTATTTTTCTGTTGTTCTTTGTGGTTGAATTTATGAAGTATAATTGTTGAATGATATATTGGAATAAGCTAAAATAAGATCTACATCAAAATTAATTATCATAATTTCATAAATATTGTGCTAATCCTAATTGCACTAAGAAAAGCAACATTTTGTAGGGTGCACCAAATACAAACCATATTAGGATGATCACCTCCTTCCCCTCAATATTAATGATAGATGGTTGTAAGTGATATGTAAAATTCCATGAGAAACCTATCTCTACCAAGTTCTCAAAGAGGCTCCACACACATCACAATTCCACTACTCACCACCCCCACTTCCCCTGACCTTCTAAAGCTCCTTGAGCTCCATCATTAAGTTCTTCCCAATAGCTTAAAAGTGTAAGGAGACTTGCAACAAATGGTCAGATTCAAGTATGGATCACACAACCTATTTCCTCTCAATTCAAGTTTATTTCCAAAGGAGATCTAAAATAGTGTACCAACCCTTTCTCAATGGTCGATGATTCTTTTGAGGCATCGTCTTCAGTCCCTCTTTTCATTTGGCATCTAAGTCTGAAGAACCTTGGGATGCTCCCTCATCTCGTTTGTTTTAGATGGGGAGGGATAGTTCTTGTTTTAATCATGAACATATTATGTTTGACATGGAACTTGTATTTGTTTTATTTTTCTTTATTAATGTATAAATCATTCGATATTTTATGGCTATTGTGGATTAGTGATAGGAGTTTATTTTGCACTCACTATTGGTATATCAGTTTTATTATACTTCTAAGTGCTACTAACCTACTAAAATATACACAAACCCATCTTAACCCAAGATTTTTCAATCCCTTAGAGGGATTGAAAAGTATGGTCATTCACTAGACAATAATAAAAATCACATGGACCAATATTAACCCAAGATTTGTTAAGTCCTGAGAGAGATTAAAAAGAAACAATGATGCAAACTTCTCAATTCTTAAAATATTTAAGGTTAAGATGAATCCATGCTAGCTTATTTTATTAGTAGGTATATATTTTTTACATTAAGGTATTGATCTACATATTTTAAATTTTACCTTTTAACATGGAAGGCTTCATTTAAAAATATATATATATATAAATATCACATAACACATTTAACTCACATTGAGTATAGAATGCACCTCACTTCTCTAGATTCAATTATCTTATCTTATCTTACAACATTGGCACATGAGATAGTATGTAATATTGTTTTAGAATTTCAAACCAATTTGAGAAAAAAAATTCTCCAATACGAAGCAAGTTCTATAAGATACACATTGATACCTTATGTTAACATTCCTCTTATATTTATAGGCTCAAGATCATTATACAATCTAGCCTCAATAATGTATTAGGCCGTATTACATAATGATGTCACACATAACCTTAGCATGTGATTAAGGCACAACAACCCTATCAATAATTAAGACACAATAAGACCCATGGGGCATAGAGTAGATGATGACAGTGTGTTATGTTAAGGCACTCCATGGTGTAAATGTCACTAGTTTGAAACTCCGTAGGAAAAAATCCACATGCTAACGGTTGGTGTGCCCGAGGCCAAGTGCGATTCTCAAGTTATTTTGATGGCTAAGGTTCCCCTCGATTGTGGCTACTCAAGACACAGCTTAGTCATTTAAATCATCTTAGGACTCATATAAATTAGCAGACAAAATAAAATTAAGACATAACCAAAAAATGTCTTTATTAATGTCTCAAACCTTATTACATAAATAGTAAGGTATGCAACACAAGCTCACATGAACCTTTTATGGATGAGTCCTTATTGAACTCTAGTGATGAGACTCATAGATTCTATCTATGGTGGGAGCGAAATAATTAGTCTTACAACCAATTAATCTTTGGAAACTACTTCTAATAAAGGGGATTTAAATCTCCCTATTTTGATTAATAATTTTTGTCTAGGGTCAAAGGATCTTAGCTCGAGTGGTTTGGTGAACAATTAGTTTCCCCTATTGTGTGGGTTAAAGTTTATGGAGACATGTTGTAACTAGACCATTTGTGGCGTTTATTAAATAGGTGTATCTAGTGTAATAATAGTAGACGAACTTTCAAAGTTACCAATTCTTCATAGATTATTGTTTCGATTACTTAAAAAAATTGGCTTGGGTTTCATTGTATTCTTGGAACAAATGGAATATCTCTAATATATTAAGAAAAATTGCATGTAACATAGTTTAAAAACTTTTAATTTTGTGAATCAATGGAATACTCTATGTACTTGTTAGTTGTGGAGCCACGTTATTGCAAAATCTAGCAAGTTTAATGCTAAAATTTACGAAGCAATCTAGGTCTTATGGAAATGACGAGATTAGCCACAATTTCCACCTCAATGGCTTCTCTCCTGTTGTTTTATGGATGGATGTTATCCCCACAAGAGAGACTTCCCTAACAAGACTAGATCAATAGGGTTCCAATCCAAATGACCCTCTTAGGAGCTTGCAGATAAATCACCTAGAGATGTCTTCAATAAAGGAGGGTTCCAGGGTGATAAGAGTCTAATGGTTATGGGTGAATGTAACAGTAAATCCTTACAGGCTAAGATAAGAGTTATAAATGTTCAAGTACGCTTTCTAGCAACCCCAATAAACTAAATGAATGTTATTATGAGCTAGGGTTTTATATAATGAAAATTGTCATCATGCAATAACATATAACAAGAAAGAAATAACCTCTATTTGATAATATCAATACATGACTAAAGGATATTAAAAAATTAAGCAAGGGATAGATCAAATTTAGGTATTTAATGGTTGAAAATATAAAAAAAATAATATATATATTATATATTATATATATAATATAATATAACAACAATACATATCTCAATCTCACAAGGTGATTCTTTCCCTTTTACATAGCTTTTTGATCATGACTATTGTAGAACCCTAGCTTGAGCTTAGTATGGATTCCCTAGAGGGGGCCCTCCCCCTCCTCTTGACGATCAGGTTGCAGCCTTTCAAGCCCCTGTGCCATCCTTGTCGAAAATCTCCATAAGAAGAGGGAAAGATAAATTTGTGAAGAAGGAATATGCAATACCCTCAGTGGCCTTTCCTGCAAGAGTCCGAAGAACGACCTTGGCTTTTTCTGATCAAACACTAGTAGGAAATTTCATGGGGATGTGGTCATCACCCAATCCATGGAATTGTGGATAGATCAAACATGGAATCCAAAGATGAAAGTTAATATTAGATTATATTCCCATAGCAATGGCATCTTTTCTTTCTTGTTCGAGTACAAGGAGGATAAGGATGTGATATTAAAAAATGGCCCTATTTTTTTTTTCTCAAGGTATGTACCTGAATAAGTGGTCCCTAGACTTAAACCCAGATGAATATATTCTGAGTGCAATACATGTATGGGTGAAGCTTCCTCATCTTCCACTTTCTTGTTGGAGTGACATTACCTGCGTGCAATAGGAAATGGAGTCTAGGCATAACCCAAAGAATCTCAGTGTGCATGTGCCAAAATTTGTGTCGAGGTCGATCTAGAGAAGGGTTTGCCTTCTAAAATAAACCTCACATTGGGGGAATGGAAGCATTTTCAAACTCTTGACTATGAGTAGATCCCTTTTAAATGTTGATTCTATCATGAATACGATCATTTATCTAGTGATTGTAAAAAATCTCAAGCTAATAAGGGGTTATATCATCCAGTAGATCAAGATGAGAAATGGCAGACCAAAAAGCATAAAGGAAATAAGGGTAAATTGGTAGCAACTAAAAATCAAAATCATCAAAACAAAAATGGGGCTTCTTCATCGACAAAGCCCTTTGGGGTTCTACAAAACCTCTCTGAAACATATTAGGAAAAACCCACTTCTCCGAAGGGAGATCCTTGGGACCAAATTATTGATTTGGAAAAAGAAGACGAGGAACTCAAAGACACAAAAGATGTCCTAGATACATAGAATGATTCATATATTCAACCTTCGGTGTAGACACCAATAGAGACTCCAAATGCATAAGGTAGTCTGTCTAGGACTAGGAATGTCGAAGGAGGTCCTTCCTTTTCAAGGATAATCACTCACAATATGGCCCATACACTAACTTGGGTTGATGATGGTAGTAGCCATGAAATGGAGAGTAATAAGAAAAAGAATGTTCAACCCCTTAAGGATACTTGTCATGAAATTGAAACAAAGAAAAAAAAATTAGGTAACCAACCAGTAATCACAAAGATCCTCAAGCCAATGGTGACTAAAGGAATGGAAGGATCAAAAGAAGGAGGAAGAAAACCAAAAAACCCTCCCAAAAAAAAGATGAATATTCTGTCACAGAATATTCATGGTTTGGAAGCCACATAAAATCCCAAATGGTTAAATATTTGGTGAAACAATAAAGATCTTGGATCCTCTTTCTACAAGAAACCAAGCTTGAATAATATGAATCTATATTTGCTACTTAGTCCTTCTGGAGAGGTTTTAGTGGCTATGCATAGAGCTTCAAGGGAGCCTTAGGTGGTATAGGTATGTTTTGGTCCAATTCACATTTAAATTTAGTAGATAGTGTAAAATATTAGTTTTGGATCACTTCTCTTCTAGAGAGAAAGGATATGAGTGAATAGATCCCCATAATCAATGTATATGCCCCAATCTTATATGGATTAAAAAACTCCTTAATTTCTTTTAATTTTAATTCATGGCACAATAATTGTATTTTTGGTGGCGATTTCAACACTATATTAAGTTCCACGGAGAAAAGAGCCAGTGGTCCAATTTGTGATCCGTACAAAGAACATATGGAAGACCTGCTTAATGAATGGTATCTCGTAGATGACCCCCCAAAGTCAGGAAAGTTCACTTGGTTAAATAGAAGGTGTGGGGTCAATCACATATTTTCCCCTCTAGATAGGTTTTTAGTAAATAGTTGTTGGCTACTAAAATGGGTGGACTGCACATCTTCCATCAGAACTCAAGGGGATTCTGATCATAAGCATATCTTCTGAATTTTAGATAGTATGGAGAATCTCGGACCAATCTCGTTTACGTACAATCTTGCATGGTTGAAGGAATATGGAGTGGTATATTTAATCAGACAGTATTGGAGAATCTTTGTTAATGGATCTCTAACCTATATATAGAAAACCAAATTGAAGTCAGTAAAACAAGCTCTTAGAAATTGGGTCAAAAATTAGTTTCAACCTTCTGGACAGAAATGAGTGGAACTTGTTAAGCAATTAAAATCACATCAATCTCTAATTGAAACAAGTCAGTGGATCCTTGGCATATAGAAAGGGGAAGGAGTTAATGAAGCAAACATAGGCAATAAGCAGACAGGAAGAAGAGTTATGGAGGCTCAAATCTCCAAGCTTGTGACTTCAAGCAGGAGACCATAATAACTCTTTTTTTCCACAAAAAGGCGAAGGCATGTGGAATTCAAAACAGAGTCAAGGAGATTGATCTTGAAGGAAGGTTTAGGCTGACCTCTTTTGAGGATATCAAGCAATAAGTTTTTTTCCATTTCCAGACTCTTTATAGGGAAGACAGAGAAGTAGACATGACAAAGGCCTAGGATTTTCTTTAGTATGTTCCATTAATGGTATCAAATTATTCAAATCACCTCCTAATCAAACCAATTGATGAAGCATAAGTTATGGACACAATATGGGATTTCGATCCTAACAAAGCCCCAGGCCCGAATGGCTAAGCTTTTATAAAGTTTTGTGGATCATGATTAAAAAAGTTCTTCTACAGATGTTGAAAGGGACTTGAAGGAAATCTGTAATTTGGGGTAACACAAATTCCTCCTTTCTTGCCTTAATCTCTAAAGAGTTGAATCCAGTGAACTTCTCTAGAATTCAACCTATATCCTTCTGCAATGCAACCTGCAAAATCTTAACAAAGATTATTGCAACAAGACTTAAAAATTTTCTACCGGAAATCATTTCAGAGAACCAAGGGGTTTTATGCAATAGAGACACATATAGGACAACATAATTCTTGTGCATGAAAAAATACACTCCAACAAGGAATCAGGCAAGCCTGGTATGGTCATCAAGTTGGACATGGTCAATGCCTTCGATTGAGTAAGGAATTCAGTATTCTTTTAATTCTAGAAAATATTGTGTTTTGCAATGATTTTATTAAATGGGTTAATGCATGCAATGTTTCTCCATGGATAGCGCCATTGGTGAATGTTCGTTACATTTCTTCTTTTGTGGCCTCATGGGAACTAAGGTAGGGTTGCTCCCTGTCCCCTCTGTTATATATCATCATGGCTGAAAATAAGAGTAGGGATAGGGAAAAAGTGAGATAGGAGGGTAAGTTAGTGGGCATGAGCATTGTGAGGAATGTTAAAGAGGTTAATCATTCACAATTCGCATGTCATACCTTATTTCTAGGCAGGGCCTCCAAAATAGTAGTCAATCGCTTCAAACTAATTTTGGACTCCTATCCTAATCTCCCTAGAGGCTTGGTTGATAAAAATAAATTTCAACTCTATGGTTGGAATTTCTCTGAAGCAATATTGAACGATATTTAAAAAAATGTTTGAATTCCCAATAGCAACCAAATGGAAATCGTTTAAATATTTAGGAATTCCTATCTCATTGGCAAGAACAAATGCTAAGGATTGGGAGGAGGTTTTGTAAAAAGAATAATAAAAAAATAAATCATGGGGTGCTCAATGGTTAACCATGACTCGGAAGGTAGTATTGATCAAATCAATTCTTTTATCTCTGTTGATAGATATTGATCGGGGTTGCTAGCTCCAAAAGGTTTTGTCTATTAAAGTGGGAGTCTTCTCCAAAAACATTATGGCAAGGGAGAAAAAAACGAAAACGGATCCCATTTAGTGAATTGGAACATTGTGTGACTTCCAAAGTGTTTTGGAGGGATAGCAATCAAAGATCCTAAGCTTATGAATTTGGCATTGGGGGGGAATATTGTTTGGAATCTCCTTTCAGATTGAAAATATTGGTGGAATCTAGCATTTGTGAGAAAGTGTTTCCATAAAAACAGGCTTATTGAGCCAAAGAATGAATCATGGCCAAAACAAGGATGTAAAATATGGAAGGTGTGCAAGGCATTCCCTCATAATTCTAAATAATATAGGTTGGAAAGTGGCCAATGGTGCTTTCCTCAACATGTGGAAGGACTATGTTCCATCATCCTCTTAAAGGAAGAAAGTGCAGTAGTTAGGGAGCTCACTGAATTGGTGGAGTCAAATGGATATGTTAAGATTGTTGATATAGCTCAATGGGATGTTGATGGACATTGGGTTGGTTGGGTATGTCATTATATTCCCTTCCATATGCAATCATCTTAGATACATTTCTTAATTCTTTAAAGGGCCTTTCTCCAATATCAACATCCAAAGTGGATAAAATAATATGGACAGGTTGTGAGAAATGTGAATACATAGTTAAGGCGAGACATTGATGATTCCTTATGAATAATTTCCCTCATCCCCCACCAAATAGATTATGGGAAAGGATCTAGAATAAGGATGGTCTGCTAAAACTAAATATGTTTTGTTGAGCACTGGTCCAAGAAAAGATTTTAACATTAGAGAATCTCAAAAAATGGAATATGCATGGTCCTTCACGTTGTTTTTTATGTGAGAAGTCTAAAAAGGACATACCTCATGTCTTTCAACAATGTGGATACTCACTTGAAGTTTAGAGATTCACTTTGGGGAATCCTAGCTAGATTGGTAATATTTTAGAGAGTTGGAAGGATATGTTTGAACGGTGAAAATCAAATTGTTCGTGGTATAGGAAATCCTCTTTAGTTTCCATGAGATGATGGATGGCCCTTCCCAAGTTTTTGTGTTAGATTATTTGGCTTGCTCAAAACAAAGAAATCTTTAAAGGCGTTCATCCCTCCAAGATTTCAACTGCTTCTAAATAATATCAACTTCTTTTTTAATCCATCATGGCTTGATATTTCGATCCAAAGAAGTTGGATGATCTTTCAAGCAAGTATGAATGGCTCAATCTAGATCAAGTTGGAAACTTCATAAACAAACCAATTGGAACCAAAATAAGTCACCAGTATATTGAATCATGAAGAATTTCTAAATTGGAGGATCAATAAAGGGTTTCATTCTCTCTTTTTTTTTGGAGCATCCAAATGGAATCTAGAGGCGACAAGAGCTGGAGAGGCTATCTTCAACCCCATTGAAGAAATTGAGATTCAATTTGCATGGGTATTGGGAAATGCCACTAACAATAAAGCCAAATTCCTAGCTTTATGGCAAGAGTTATAATTGGGTATCTCAAAAAGAATATACAAGATAATAATTTATGGAGATTCGATGATTGTTATTTACTAGGTATACAATCTCAAGGAGAAATCAAAGCAGATAAATTCCCCCATCCTGCAAAGAATAAGTCGTTGGAAATATCGAGAGGGGGGTAAATCAATATTTCTCTTCAATTAGTTAATTTTAACTTCACTAAGCATTAATTTCTATTAGCATCAAATAAACATAAAGCAATCATCAACATCATCCAACAATGCACAACAATAAATACAATACACCGAATATTTTTAGGTGGAAACCCTTTAGGGAAAAAACCATCAAACGCTTCTTAATATTTGTCTTCAATAGTTTACATCAATTAGGAAGCTCCAACTTCCAATATTTTCAACTCCAACTATAAGAGGCTCCAACCCGTTGGTTTACAAGTTCCAACCTGAAAGATGATCCAACATCCTATTTACCATCTCTGATTGGAAGGGCGCTCCAATGCCCTGCGCAGGCTCCAACTTGCCCTAGCACCACCCTATCTCCCCAAAGTGTTCTCATGATCTAACCTTAAGGAGACTCCACTCTCCTCCCTTGCACCACCCTATACAATAAATTGTACTTTCCCTGAAGGCTCCAACCTTTAGCTCACCACGACAAACCATGTTTCACAATTTTCAAACTGGATCCACCTGTATTTATATAAATAATCAACAATACAGTATTGTTGCTTCTGCTCAGTATGTATATCAATGGAAAACCTTAGCCGCTTAATTTGATACCAATTCACTACTCATTTTTGTAATGGTCATCAACATACATGTTAGCCAAGTAACCTTTCCTCTCAACTCATACTTCAAGCTATGCATAAGCCTTAGCATCTCTGCTCAATAGATAGTAATGTCTTTGCTTAAGTCACATCGTCCAGTCATCTCATCTGCACTTTGAACAACCACATAATCAACTCAAGTTTCCATACTAGTAGTCTTATCCCTATTTTATCCATTGCAGCATTGCCATAGCCTTCACATCTGACTAGCACATGAAAACCCTAGTTGCTTCTTGACAATAATTTGACTAGAAATGATTAGACCAATAGTAGTAAACATATCTCAGGAATCACTATATCAGGAAAAAAATCAACAACAGTAAACCTTTGCAACCTAGCACCAATGTATCAAGTTTTGTCAAGGTCACTGGCATAACACTTACCTTGTTAATTCAACATCATCATCAGAATATGTTCATTGACATATTATGTCTAAACATCTCTCATCCAACAAGAATATTTTGCTAATACAGAAATTTTCCTTGAAACTCTAGCATGTGAAATCATACTCACAACTTCAACAATATCAATACATGTTTATAGATCGACAATGTCAAACAACATTAACTCAATAGGTGTTCCATCATAGGCATTTACAAGGATAAAGTGTCAATACTATAATAATTCTTTGAATCTATTTCTATCCATTGCAAACACTCAACAACAATCCTTGCATCAAATTCATAGATTACATCAATTCATAAACAAGCATATAAACTTGTCACATAAACCACTGCCCTTAATTGTTGTAGATGATACCTCTTCAACAAGATAATATTGATCAATAACCTCAATCTAACTGAGGCCTTCAAATAAATTTTCCAAGATAACAAGGTTTTATGTACTGAGTGTAACCCTCAGAAAACAAAACACAGTGGTCTTAGATTTAGAAGGTTGTCTACAATTTAGTACTTGTCTCCATGCAAAAATATCAAGATAATACCATAGGAACCTTTGAATATGCACTACCATAGGGTTGAACCATTTCCACAAAATGCTTCAATTTTTTATCAATGATATGTGCCCAAATAGGTTCGTAACTCTCAAGGCGTATCTAGATAAGTATGCATAGAATAGACCTTCTATTGGTGCCACAAAAAGTTCATTTTATTCTTTCATAATAAGGTTTGAAAGCAAACATAAAATAGTACACAAATATACCAATAAAACCTTAATGTATCACCTAAAACAAAATATTTCAGTGACTGACTTGTGGTGTTAAAGGTAGCTCTTAGATATCTTTTTAGGGTATAGGGCAGGTTGTCAAACATTCTCAAATTAGAGTCTTCTCTAAGGTTGAGTGAGTTAAGATAGTGCTTTGAAACATTGCCAAAAGTGGTCGCACCAGTCACCTTATATTAGCTCAATGAATCCCAAACATTAAACCCACAATGTCTTTGGTCAATGCCTCATAAACATGACATAATTATGTTAATTCAAAGTGGACTTGCCTCGGGAAGGAGGTTGAATCACCCTTCAGCAAATGCCTTCGTCTTATTCTTCGACAACACTTCAGATCATTCTTGAATGTGCATAGAAATTACCATAAAATCTAGAGAATATTGATACCATAAAAAGATGATGTCTCAAGAACTAATGTACCTCAGATAGGGTTTCAAAATATTACCGCATACCTGTGCCCTAAGAGGGCTAAAAACAACTCAAATGAACTATCAACATATATGAAATAGTCTAGCAAAAATTAGCTTAGAAAAAGCCCTTAATCTGCCTCAGGAAATAGGTTGAGATAGGCTTCAGAGAGTCAATGAATAACCATAGCCTAGAAGATAAGATACTTGACTTCCATGTCAGATATTCAAGACTCATTTGGTTGTTGAAGATTTCAGAGCTTGATCAGCGTTGGATTCTTTCATTGCGAGGAAGACAAGTGTGTTTATATAGATTATAAAGTGGAGTTGACTAAAACAAATTGGAAGGAACAATTGAGATTTGAATTTGCTTTTTGGAGCAAAAAATCCCATGTTTAATTTGGGCCAACTTGCATTTTGGATGGAAAATTTGAATTTCATTTGGAGACAAGTTTTCCCTTTAATTTTAGGACCATGTTGAATTAATAAATTTTACTTCAATAATTAAATGTACACTTTTATTAAAGCATCCTTCTTAGTCGTAATCTATCCAATAATATGTAGCTACATCATCTAACTTATGGGGACATTTACCCCAACAAGGAGGCTTTGAAGGGCATAACTTTCAAATGGTTTGGAGTCTCGAGGCATGTCACATACTGTTAGAATCGCCATGACGAGGACAATCCAATGATAGAGATATTGACCCTAGAAATCATTTTTTGACATGTAATTTTGGTCAACAAAGGTGAGGCATCAAGGGCTTATTGACAATTGGAGCTTCAATTAATGCAATCGAGACAATTATTAATATCATTCAAGAACTAGCGTTGGCATCAATGACAACATCATTCAACATAAGCTTGAAAATATCTAGTTTCGAATCCATTGAGTTCTTTCATATCAAACGACGTGACAACTATAAAGCAGATGATCAAGCCAACAAAGGTGTTACTCTTGAACAAGGGATTTTGGTTCACAATGACATGGGTGGAGAATACAAACCATTACCATGAAAAATCAAGACATAATTTGGAGCATAACTGGAGAGATTATATTTAAAAGAAACAAATGTAGAAAAATAAGGATGTTGGTCAGGTATCCCCTTTTCCAAACTCGGCAAAACAATATGACCCTCTTTCCAAGCTATTCATCTCCTTGGAAGCCCAGTCACATTGAAGGAATTCGATGTAGTGTGTCCACCTGGCTTGTGAAAGTAAACTCATGTAAATCCAATGCCATATGGTTATTGAATTCTATACCCGTTTATGGTCAAAGGATGTGCAAGGAAAATCCTTTCGATTTAGAGGTATGTCAAGCACGCTTAAGGTATCGATTGGTAATGGCATGAGAGAGATTTGGAAAAGAATTTAACTCGAAGATGGAATTTTTGAACTTGAGTCGGTACAAGGAAATTAATGGCATTGAAGGGAAAGAAAATTGGTGTAATGGAGGAGTTGGGAGAGTGGTGGTATAAGGAACAACCACACATTGTGGATCATGTTCATCATAAATCTTGCAAGTCATGAGATTTGGGAAGATGACTTTAACATGGAATGTTCACCAAACTCAGAGAAATAAGAGTTTGACCGCCAAATGGAGTATCGCACGGCGACATTGGAGCAAGTTTTTTATTTGTTGACTAAGCAAGGGGAAATGCAAGCCACTGAGGATCCTCTTCATCAGGCTCCATTAGAATAGAAAATTGGAATTTTGTAAACAAAAATTGATAGGCTGCAAGTCAAAAACGATACGTTGGAGATGCGATTGGTCAGATTGGATTCGATCATTGGGTGTGGCACAGATGAACAGAGACTGGAAGGAATTGGGATAGGGGAGATGGTGGTTTCTCAGGAACCATTGGATGAGAAGAAGAAATAGAAGGATGAGGCAATGGAGCAAGTGTAGGCGCTTGTCCAGACTAGGTAGAAGGAAGAGGGTTTCGCATAAGCCAATAAAGAATCTAGATTCAGCTGTGAAGGCTAGTTTAACTTATGTGTTAATCTATGCACTACAAATATATAGAAATATTAGGAGTATTTTGTAGGACATATAGGAATAGTCAGCTCAGTGGTTTAAACTATGATTAATGTGTACAACAAGTAAATCATTTTTGGACTATCTTGAAAACAATCGTTGATGATAAAATGAAATGTGTAAAAGGTTCTTGCCTTGTAACTAGACTAATTTGAATAGAAAACTCTCTAACCAATTATTTGAACAAAAAAAATAAAGATCTAGGCATCAACCCTAATTCTAGGGATAAAACATGCAATTAATGTTATATTTTTCCCTTTTATATTTTGAATACAATTCTTACCAATAGAAAAATAACATAAAGATGTAAAATTGCTCTAAAATGTAGATTTAGAAAAAACCCCGACCCTAGTTACTAATAAATAAATAAAAGAGAGAAATTTTAAAGGTGATCCCACAACTAGACTTAATGCATCTATCAATTGGATAATGGGGTCAATTAGGGCAAATAAAATGATGGAAGGACTTGGATAGAGAGAGTGGAAGCCTAATTTTCTTCTCTAAGAAACCCTAGCAACTTCTTTTGTAGGAGATTTAAAATCAAAGGATGCACAAAAACAAGTTCCTTTGAAGGATTCTTGAATGAAATTTTTTACAGAATCACATAGAAACAATAGTTCATGAAATATATTACACTTTGGAATATAAACCTAATTTTGTAAAACAACATGAAAAATGGAAGAATATAGCATTAAACATACACAATTCAAGTGAGAATCACTTCATCAATCTACAATATAGTCTCTCCATGCAAAAATATCCTCCCCTAGACAAATCACACCATCATTGAGTCATTGTGTCCAAGAGAAACAGAGAAAAGAGCTAATGTGCACTCACTCTAGAGAAGAGAGATGAGTGTGTGTGATGATGATCCAATGAAAATGACTTCCCTCTATTTATATGAGGGATACCAAGTCATTTTTCATTAATTTATGATGAAAAAAATACTAAAATATTTCTTGAAGCATTCAACTAGGCTAATAGGTCACTAGCCAACCTAAAGATAGCTTTACAAATGATAAATCATAATAAAAATGTCATAAATCCTCCACAAGTCTGGGAGAAAAGGCTCTCCAACATGATGTCATCCTCTAGAAAAGGGCATCTCAATCAAGCAAGTGATAAAGTGGGCCCAATAGTGATCCTCACTCCAAGGGACATCATCAAAATGCATGGGTACATCTTTGAGTAACATTTCTTCCACCAAGACATAATCATATAGAATGCCTATGTCACCCTCCTAGTGCATGCTTGGGTGACACGGAAGCCCTAGCATCAAGAATTTGCATCAAAATAGGGTGTGCTAGCCCTCCTAAACCATTTCAAGTGATATCCAACATCAACTAGGCTCTAGAACAGGGCAACGTCCATCAATCAAGTCCAACACCATCTTAAGAGCATCTTGGGTCCATCTAAGTACAACATCAATCAAGCCAATGCCTTGGCCTCTTTGCTTGAAATTTCAGCATCTAGAGGTGTGGAAAGGGGCATACAACCATATGGAGTCTCCTAAAATCCCAACTCTCATCTCATTAAGAGAAATGTTGTGGCTGCAATGTCATATGTGCTCTCAACACTAGGCTAGACATCCTCTTCACTGTGATGGAAAGGTGTCTATCCATCCCTCAAGGGATATCCGTTTCAAGTGTGATGAATTGCCTGAAATATACCTTCGAAATTAAGAAAGATCAACATTATTAGGGAAAAAAACCATTAAATTATTACAATGGACCATATTCAATGTTAGGGGTTGTTATAGGCCATTTTTTTACATCTGGTCAATAGTTCTTCAAAAGGGATCAATTCACATCCTTCAACATATTGTCATCATCCCTACACAAATCCCTAAGCGTGACTCTATTGAATCCCTAAGTTTCTTCTCTTAAATGTTGAATTCCCAAGCTTTGAAGGCCTAGATCACCTTGGACCTTTAGGGACCAGCGTTAACTACCAGGTTGACCCTCTTTGCACCTGCGTTGATCACCAGTAGGTTTCTCAGTATTGGGGTGCATTGATTCTAGAAATTCAAGAGAAATTAAAATAATCCCAAAGCTTCATCTTTGAGAAGCTTCCTGAGCCTTTGTTTCAACCATTTACCTTGGATAAACATTTGAATCCTATCTGATTCCACCTTGGAGAAATCACCATCTTATCCTTCCATCACTTTTGGTTATCAAGCCTAGATTGGTAAATGGATAATAATTCATGAACTGCCTCTACATCTATATATTTACAGCCATCCATGGGCAAGGGTTTGGCTTTTGGAGATTGATTATATCCTCATGTTATTGCTTTAAAGTCGTTATTCCATGCATTAGGTTGACATATAGGCATACTTTCGGGCAAGGAAAGGAAAAGTCAACTTGGGGAGTTCTTCTACAAGATCAACTCCTATTTTTTGTTGTAACTCTCTCCATCTCTATTACTACAAAGATTAGATTGTTTTCCTATATATGATGTTATGATTTCATGTATTTCAATACCATGTTGATCTATTGAATGAAATGATTGGATTATGCTACATAGATGTCGTATACCTTTGGCTTGTCTTGTTTGATTGTGTAGGTTATAATTATGGCGATCGGAGCTAGGATTGGAGCATACAAACCGAGGAAGGAGCGAAGCTTGTGACATATTCCAGGTAGGACTCATCCCATCATTCAATTACATTAAGGAAAACATAGTGCCCTTTTCTTTTCGTTGTTCTTTGTCAGTCCACTGGGCCTAGGGAAGACACTTATATCCGCAGTCGTATATTTCATATAACAGTGGCACAAATATACTTCACACAAACATTGCCTTCAAATGTCTTTCTAGTTCATGATTTGTAAGAAAGTTACCACACTTATGTTGGGGTGATCCTGTAATTAGCCCTATTAGGTGCTTCCAACCTTTAAGGGGAGGAACATTTCACAAGCATGCCCATCAATCCATAGATGCATATGATGAATGTCGTCATCTAATGAGAAATACTTCAATTAAGATGACCATAGTCATGGTATAAACTAAAGGAGGTCAAAATCTTGAGTATGATGATGAGAATACAAATAAATCATGGAGATGTGAGTTAGCCCTTTATTTGCCCTGTTTTTTGCACCCCTCTTGTATACCTTTTACTTTAATGATTTGTCTTTCTTTCTCACATATATTAGGAGTCCTAGCTTGATTTATGGTTTTCCAATACCCCTTAAATATGTAGAAATGTACCATTCATCAAGGTTTTGACATTCATTAGTTTATTTATTTAGATAGAGCATGAAATCCTTAAGAACTGGGTGATGGTAAATGAGGCAGGTAGAGATCATGTTGAGCTTTTTCCCACATGCTTATTGTGTCCCAAATATCTTTTGAATTTTTCATTTTCTTTCATTTGTGGCTTCATATTCTTTTATCTTTCTTTTAACTGCATCAACCTCTTAGGGTAACTTTCCAGAACCTGACCCAAAAAATAGAATATAGGGTGCTAGTAGTTGAGAAACCAAGTGTAGTGAAGTCTAATACCTAATTTCTCTACTTGATAATTACTTGTGAATGTTATATGTATTCTTATTACTTATTATGTCTTATTCATTAAGAAATTATACAAATGTTAAATCTTCCAGGAAAATATAGAGATCACAAAGAGACAAGAGACACCAAAATTATGCTATTAGCCAGGGAAAAAACCACAAGGGGAAACCCAAAAATCCTTCTCTTATAGAATGATATGAAAATGAGATATCCAAGACCAATACCAAAACAAAACTACGACCAAGATACCAAGTCAAACTCTCCTCCAAGTCACCTCCAAATTTAAATTCAATGCTAGTCAAACTACTCCAAATCTAGTCAAGGTTCAAAATTTCGAACCTGCAACTAGGGCCAAATTTCGGCCTGCAACCACTTTAGAAAATTCAGCCTCTTTCATAGAAATTTGAGTCCACACATATGAACTGTTTTAAGTTCAAACTTCGTTCAAAAGGGGAATAGTCTTCTTCTTCTTTGTCTTTCTCTCTCTTTTAACTCATCTTCTTCTTTGTCTTTCTCTCTCTTTTAACTCATCTTCTTCTTCTTCTTCGCTAGGTTTAGATGCACTTATTGTTGTGTGAGTGAAAGATCTTTCAAATGAGTCAAGCTTCCTTTTCTATATAGTTGTCCAGGAGGTTTAAATAGGTATCACTTGGAGGGCCATGCAGACTTGTCCAAGGAGAAATGACTTGGTCATATTGTGGACTATTGACTCAACATAAAATTCCAAATCCTTTTTCTTACAAATGTCCAAATGGTATATGACTCAAATGCATTTTCTTTTGACTCATAATAAATTATTTTTTACTCTTTTCAACTCTTAAACATGAATAACATGCTTTGACAAAAATATAATAAATACATCAATGATAAATTTACATTATGAACACTGAATCTAGTTACAACTTCAACACTCCCTCATAACTAGGGAGGTATTGATAATGACTCAATAGGATAGTCTCAAGTTGAAATATTCATATAAGAAAGGATCTAGATTGATAAGCATCAATGATGATAACATCATCATAACCAACATTGTCAAACTGTCAAGGCCTTGACAAGTACGCTTTATCTCTCCACTAGATCAGAGAACAATGTTGGGAGGCATTCAATAGGACACCACACTACCTCTCTGAGGAACATACTCCATCTAGGTTCACCAAAGTATGTCCTCACAGGACCATTGTCACAATTCTTGACACAAGGAAATGTCAATTCTCTAGACCATGATTATATTAAATCAATGTACTTGACATACGGTTGTTAGTCCTGCTCACAGTATATATCTCATGAATGTTGGTCCTTGACGCTTATCAAATCCACCATTCTCCCTAACTATGTTCATGTACTTGACTTATGGTTGTTAGTCCTAGCCATAGTACATGACACATGGAGAAAAAAAGTGTCCATCCTCACTCCCTCTCAAATAGGGAGGAGATATCCACAAGCCCAAGAAGCTTGTTAAAAATACTCATCCTTTGCCTTAAGAAGGGAGTTCATCAATACATTAGCTACTTATTCATGAGTGGAGATATATTGTAGCTTCACGGCTCTATTCTGCATCATGTCACGAATCATAATGTGCTTCAACCTTCATGGTTCTCTGACAATCTTCATATAAATTTGATCAATACAAGTTATCATAATTCAATCCAGCATGGCATCAAATAATCCATCAAATATTTTATGGAGCTAAATTTCTTCATAGTTGATTGTACAAGTTTCCACGTCTCTTTCCTTCATAGTGCAAACGACTCATGCTTCATTATTTTCCAAGAAAACAAATTCCATGTAGAACCAACAAGTAGTAGTATCTCTACTCATCCTCGGCATTACCAACCCAATCAATCTGCCCTTGAATCAAATGTATCATGAAACCAATCAACTATTGGTACAATGATGGATCAACAATATTACAACCCTCCAATTTCTATTGTATGATGTTGCCATAGGTATATAATTTTTCTTGGAGGATAAGCTTCTCTTAGTTTTCTGTCAATCCTTAAGTAGTGATGTATTCATCCAAGATATGTCATATTATACTTTCAACTCCCTTTGAAGACAATATCTCTAACTCATGATTTCTTCTTGAATCATTCCATTTGATGCCAAAGTACAATATTTTCTTTAGTATTTCAAGAATTGGGAGTGACCTTTTCAGCCGAAGATTGTGAACTTCTTCCTTTTACTAATAGAACCTATTCAAGACTTGATTCCATGTTGCTATCCAATACTAAGCGCTGACTTCTTTGATATATACTTCAAACTATCTACTTTTCATGTAGAATATATTATGTTATGTCCTCCTAAATATATAAGAAAAGTTTGCTTCCTAAAATACTCTTCTCGAGACATCGAAGTGTCACTGGTTCATTTTATGATGTATAAAGTTAAGTCTACTTTACTGAATTTAAAGTGAAGAATTTCTAACATGTTGTAAGCTAGATTTTGACTTCTATGATAGACTTCTTGACTATTCTACCCTTTTCCTAACTGCCATATTGTTAGCTTCTTTTGGTTCTTTTAGATCTTTGTGATGAAATTTTGGAGACATGAATCTTTCTACATTAACTTCTTCTAGAGTTCTGTAATGGATTCTATGTAGACAAAGGTCAAGGAGGCTGACTATGAGCTCCCTCTTAATTTTCAATCTCCATGAAAAGACTTAATTTATGAATCCCAATAATCTTCTATGCTATCCCCCATAAATAAAATAAGTGTATTTCCATTAACAAATATTATTCTATCTACCATCTTCTAAACAAGAAATAGAAATAAAACTTGACTATAAACGTGGTACAAGAGTAGATTGTAGAGCTATGTACACTTGCCATATTCTTTATTAATGTTAATAGTAGAGATCCTTGTTGTCTTCGGTCTTGGTTTTCTTTGGAGCTTCTTCATCTAAAATTTTTAAAGCTTCATTTATTTCATTCCTCTTATTTCTCTTATTGTTCTTAGGGATCCTGGGACAATCTCTCTTGATATGTCCATATTCATGACAACCATGAGATTGAGCTTTGGACATGTCCTTGTTTCTATGAGATTTTTTTCCATGAGATCCAAACTTTCCGAACTTATTTCTTGATCTTGCTACAAAATCTTGAGATTCTTCATTATTAGGTTGTCTATAAACTTTAGCCTTCAAAATTGATTCTTCTAGAACACATAAATCTCATAACCCTTCAAAGTCGGAGTTTTCTTTCTAGCATAGATGCCTCCTGCAAAACCATCCCGAGCTAGAGGTAGAGCATTGATCACAAAATTGACCAATTCAAAGTCAAATATGGTTTCTCCAAGTACTTGAAGTTGATCTTTGATTTTTGATATCCTCATAAAGTATGAAGCCACGTCCTCTTCTTTTGACATTCTAGTTCCATAGAGTTGATTCCTTAGAGATATCTTTTGACTGGTTGTGTTGATGGAGTATAATTTCACCAATGTATCATAGACTTCCTTGGATATAGACAAATATGAAACAAAAGAAATGAGATGGTCCTTGATGGACTTAAAGAGAATCCTTTGAGCTCTAATTTCTCCCTTATTGTATTTGGCCACTTCTTGAGCATTTTTTTTATCTAGTGGTAAAACATTCCCTTGAACAAATTGCGTGACTTAGTTTTCTTTAAGGGCTAATTCAATCCTCTTCTTCCAAGATTTGAAGTTGGATGCTCCATTAAACTTGTTTCTTTCCTTGCAGATCGATGCCATTTGATTGGGAGTATTGGACGTAGAGAATAGAAAATTACTTACTTGAAAGTGAGAGAGAAATATACTACAATAATATCTTCAAGCAAATGAGAGCTTCTATAATGATGTCTTAAAGATATATTCAAAAGAGTGATATTGAAGCTTCTTTCCTTCGTTTTAGTAGTGAGATAGGCATCTTCAAATATGTCAGCAGATAGGGATCTTCCATGTTTCACCTTAGCTCTGATAACATGTTGTGAAACCAAGTGTACTGAAGTCTAACACATATTTTATATACTTGATAATTACTTATGAATATTAGATGTCTTCTTATTATTTATTATTTCTTCTTCATCAAGCAATTATACAAATGTTCAATCTTCCAGGAAAATATAGAGATCACAAAGAGACAAGAGACACCAAAATTACGTTGTTATCTAGGGAAAAACCCACAAGGGGAAACCCAACAATCCTTCTCTTATAGAATTGGATCAAAATGAGATATCCAAGACCAAGAACAAAACCAAACTGCCACCAATATACCAATTTAAACACTCCTCCAATTCATCTCCAAAGTCAAAGTCAACGTTGGTCAAACTGATCCAAATCTGGTCAAGGATCAAAATTTCAAACCTGTAACTAAGGCCGAATTTCAGCCTGCAACCACTTCAGAAAAATCGGCCTCTTTCACAAAAAAATTAGTCCACGCAAGTGAGCTGTTGCAAGGTCAAACTTCGGTCAATGAGGGGAATATTCTTGTTGTTCTTAACTTTGTCTTTCTTTCTACTTTGACTTGTCTTCTTCTTCTTCACTAGGTTTAGATGTACTTCTTATTGTGTGAGTGAGTTATCCTCCAAATGATTTGAACTTACTTTTATATATAGCTATGTAGGAGGGTCAAATAGGTATCACTTGGAAGGTCAAGCCGACTTTGTCATCTTATGGAATTTTGACTCAACATAAAATTCAAATTCTTTTTTCTTACAAATGTCCAAATGGGACATGACTCAAATGCATTTTATTTTGACTCATAATAAATTCATTTTTACTCTTTTTTGCTCTTAAGCATGAAGAAAATGGTTTGACAAAAATATAATAAATACATCAATGATAAATTTACATTATGAAGACTAACTCTAGTTATAACTTCAACACCAGCCTCAATGACTAATGACAATAAAACCAAAGAATGGAAGTGGATATAAGGGAGACATGGAAGGTGGTAAGTATGGATTACCTTGGGCATGTTATATCAATCAACACCTCCTATTAGTGGTGAAGAAAAGGGCCTCAAGGGAGGTCAAACTAGATTAGGGGCAAAGGATAATATTCTAGGTGAAGTATGGGAACAAGGGTACAATCAAGAGCGGTAAATCGTCCATCTTAGCATGTCACCCATATTAGTTTTTCCCAAACATTAAATGAAAGCACATGATTATAGAAATGGTTAATGTACCTTTTGATAGATGATCCACCTTCCCTTAAGAAATATGTTAGATGGGAGACAACACTAACTAAAGAATAGGTGGACATTTTTGAAGTAAATATGTCTATGGATCATCATAGGGTTGCTCACTAGTTGGCTGACCAATGGGGAGAAAAATGTCATCCTAGGGGTTACCTACTTTTGTTGGGTAATAGGCCACATAGAAGGGTTTTGTTTCTTATATTATTAGTTTTGAGGCCTTGACGTCTACAATCAAAGTAGCAATATAAGAAAGAATTTTAAGTTTAATTTCCTTGCAATTTGTGGTCCTCATGGATAAAGTTGGGAGCAATGTGACTCTACTGCAAAAAATAGAACTCTTTTTCTATGTTCCAAAAAAGAGAATACCATAACATAAATTGTAATATTTTAATAAATGGTCAAAAGAATTGTAATAATTATTTATTTATTTTTAAATTAATTGGTTTGAGTGGTTGTAGGAAAACTTTCAAGCAAGAAGTTGTTACTCATGGGAATTCATGAACATAAACCGCTATATTTTGGACAAATGGTCAAAAGAATTGTAATAATTGCTAATGTACAAACAACTACATCCTTCTTTTGACTTCAATCCCAAACTTGACAAACAACTATCAGTAGGACAAGAATTATACATAACGATTCCACTATAACTACATAACCAAATGACATTCAATATATTCTTAAGGCTTGAAGCAATGTAGTCAGTACTATAAACATCAGATAGCCTCTTTATAAATAGAATGAGCTAGAAAATCATTGACAAAAACAAGGCAACTCTAAAAAAGAGTATGAAAAATAATTAGATTAGTATATACATGTTCAATATTATAACCCATTTTCAAGTGTTATAGGAAAATTAGCATCCCCATATTCCAAAAATGCAAAAGAAACAATAATGATTATGATTTTTAGTCGAAGTTGACATTATAGAGAGCTTTTGGTTACAAAGTAAATTTGAGTTTCTTTCCCAAGTTAGGGTCTATGTCTCCACTTCATCATATGTTCCCAAGTAAAACTCAATATACCTACCATGTCAACAATGTTAACATTTGTAGAACTCAAATTTATCTTGTTATATACATGAAAATTTGGATGAATGTTAACATTTGTAGAAATCAAATATAGGTTGTGAAAACTTGGATGGATGTAATACTAGATTAACTTGGGTTTTATTTGGTTGAAATATTGCAGTCTAGAAATACCAAAACTTAATTATCAATGGTTTGTATTGTGTCAACAGTATTTAACTCTATAGAACCAAAATATAACTTGCTAACATAAGGTTTTCTATGTTTTCTTAGGTTGAAAGTTGAAATGGTGGAGAGGATAAGTATATGTGACAATATGCAAGTAACTTACACAGTATTAAAGAGGTAAGGAGCCATCTCATGTCTATAATGAAAAGACTAACTATAGAAGACAAACAATGAAAATTTGTGTATGTGTCTATAATGAAAAGACTAACTATAGAAGACAAACAATGAAAATTTGTGTATGTGAATGTCATCAGATGTATTATCCAATAAATCTTATAGATATTATCACATTCAAGACTAAATGCATATAAGTTAATTTTCGGTGTGCATACTATTCATTTTCAACTTAATACATCAAATTGTTAACAAGGGTTACCTCTAATGAACATAATAATACTTGAATACTCATGATCTTATTTATATCTATTTGAATGTCCTAAAAGGAAAACGTTTTTAATCAATGATTTGTGCATCATTAAGGGAATTTTGAGGTCTAAAATGGACCTCCTAAGGAAAATAATAAAATAAAAGTTATGAATTTAAATAAAAATAAAGAAACCTACAGTGTTTATTGTATTTTCAAGTTATATCCTTATAGCTTTACTCAAAGGTCAATTGTAGGCACCAACTAGATGCAAAAATAAATTCTCACTCTGCATATTTTTTAGTAGACCCACACTGAAAAAATAAATAAAAAATAATAAAAATTGAAAGTATATAAAAAACATGTTTCTTGAATAATTCATAACCAATGAGTATTTACTCTACATACTTTGAGTAGATCCACACTGAAAAAAAAATAAAAATAAATAAATAAAAATAAAAAATAAATAATAAAATAAAATAAAAATAAAAAATAAAAAAAAAAAAAAGAAAATACATGAAAAAATGTGTGCATAAATTTTGAACCAACAAGTACCAACTTTGCATACTTTTGAGTAGACCAAAAAAAGAAAAAAAAAAAAAACTATTATTAAAAAATAAAAAATTAAAATATATATATAATATAATATATATATTATATAATATATATAAATATATATAATATAATATATATAATATATAATATAATAAATATAATATATATATATATAAATATATATATATTTGTTTTGGTGTGGGTCTTCTCAAAATTATGCAAAGTGAGTACTTGTTGGTTCCAACAGGTGCCTACACTTAACATTTGAGTAAGCCTAGAAGGAGATAAAATGAAAATACATTTAAAAAAAATAGATTTATTCTTTTCCCTCCAAAAATATTTACCCCTTAGGATGACATCATCATCTTGAATCCTGTTGTAAATTTTGTTCGTAATTTTTTTTCTTACCAGTCGTTTTTTACCTCAAAATTCCCCTAATTTGAAGACATGCCTAATCTCTTCCCATCAATACCATTCATCATATCTATATTAGTTAAATTATTGTTCAAAAATAACATATCACTAATGAAAGCATCGTAATATGGTCCATTGTCCTACAAACAAAAGGGCTTGATATACCAATTTGGTGTCGAGCTTGGGCATGAACTTAAAATTAGATTATTATTATTATTTATAAACCCATGCACTCCATTAACTAACCACTAGAATCACCTTAAGAAGGCCAACATGATATGTATATCAAGACCAAGATAATAAAGACAACCCATGAAATAGGCCTTCTAGAGATTGAATTTAACATTTCCTATTCATAGGCTTTTGACACGCTAACTATTTTCTTGCATTGAGATGTTTTTTTTTTATAGCCTAGTCAAATGCAGATGTGTAATTCCCTATCTACTCAACATGGAGTTACATATGGCATTAAATAATATATATCAATGTCAACCGATGGATAAATTATATATATATATATATAATACTATATATATATATTATAATATATATATATATATATAGTTTCAAACTAAGAAATAACTCCAAACTTTATGATAATTGCAGTAACATGGATCAATATAAATACATTAGAAATTACCTTTTATTTCAGCTTCCAAAGTTTAATGACTTCATATTTCATTACTTACAAACATAGAATCCCAAAGGATTATGTATCCAACATTTCCCCCACTAAGCTAAAAGGGTGTTTGTGAGCCCAAGCAACATTCTGAACTTTTCAAACTTTTCTCTTTGGTGTGCTTTAGTGAATACATCTGCAATTTCCTCATTTGTGGAATAATGTCTCAAATGAATAGTCCTAGCCTTTACATGATATTGAATCAAATAATACTTTGTGCTTATGTGCTTGGTTCATAATCATGGAATTTGGAATTCTTGTCCATATTGACTATAGAAGTATTGTCAACTAGAAGAGGAGTATAATTCATTTGTTTCTCCTACAAATATTCAAGTACTTTCTTGAACAACATGAATTTGTTGTCTGCAATTGCCTTGTAAATTACCTCATCCAAATTTATGAAGGTAAAAAATGAAATATAGATTTAAGCAAAAACACATAAATACAACAAAAAGGAACTTCAATTAATAAATAACAAACGTTGAAAACTATTTATATTCAAAATGAAAACAAACTAGCTCGAGCAATGGTAGTTAATCTCTAGGAAGAGATTGTTGGCATTATGATACAGATGTTGTCCTTGATGGCAACTCACTCAAATGAAAGATCACGGTACAGCATGAAAACAACAAAGAATTACAGATCAGACTACAAAGAATGAAGAAAAAGAGGTATACGCAGGTTCACCTTGACCAAGTTGCGTATACACGTAGGTTCACTAAACACAAGTAGCTTATACGTACACACGCACTTTCACATAAGGAAAAGCGTGTATGTTATGAAACCAACTCAAAAAAGATAGAAAAGATAGATCAACGCCTTAGAATTCAGCCTCTTCGAGGGGGCAACCTCCTTTACATTATATAAATGAACAATTCTTCGATGATACAATGTATTGGTCCTAAGTGGTTTTGGTCCATGGTATTGAGAAAGGCCTAAAACTATAAAAGAATGAGAAGATCATTAGGCCAAGTGTGCAAGAATCAAATATCAGATGAAGTGTGAGATCTAGTATGCAAGTTATCAGCTTATGGTGCTTTGCTTGATCTGAATCAAGGATGAACCTTAGCAGTTGATGAGGGATAAGATCTAATGATGGATCGAGATCTTAAGGCTTGAAATGAATTATCATTATCTAGTTATATTATGTCTAATCTAGATCTGAATGCTGACACATGGGTTATTATGTAAATGTTATGATCTGGGTATAACTGAAGTTTGTAATAGCTGCAAAATTATTTGCAGATGTATACGTTGGTTGGCTTTGGTAAAAGCGTGTATACACACTGTTTCGGTTCATCAAAGTAGTGTATACATTATGAGACATGATATTTGAATTTACAGTTGGTTCTAGTGGTTGTTGCAGAGTTTTGGGTTCTGCTATGTGATTTTGGTGATTGTGTTTTGATGGCAATATTCTGAATGTTTAGTGGTGATTGATTTTGAGCTTCAATGTTGTTGATGGGTCCAGTATGAAAATTGGATGAAACGTGGCCTTCAGATTGTGGTATTGTGTTGCAGGAGTATCCAGTATGAAAATTTATGAAACATGGTCCCTGGAGGAAGAAAGAAGGTTGTAGCCTTTTGTAGGTCGGCACCTACGTACTAGTAAACATATCGGCTGGTACAAGAGCTAGGGGGTTGTAGCTCCCTTCCAATAGTAGCCGGATAACGAGAGAAGGTTATAGCCTTCTGCAAGTGGGTGCCTGCATACTGGTATGAGTCTGCACCATTACAAGATTGTAAACAGGTTTTTCTTATATTAAAGAAGACAGCAGCAGGTGCTTTTTGTCCCGCATTGGGTTTCCACCATAAATCTTGGTGTTCGTGTGTGTTTCTTATGTGTGATGGTCTGTTCTATTTTTACTGCACTTGGTTACTGTTTATATGGTTAATAAAGTACTACTGCACTGTTTAAAGATCAAGATATGATGAATTAACTGAATCATAAGTTTGTTGGATATACACTAGTTGCCTTTAATACAGTTGTGTGTACATGCAAGTTCCCTTCAATGAAGTAGCGTATATGAATCTGATTATGGAAATGAAAAATTTATTGATTTGCTAATACTGATTCATTCCCCCCCCCCCTCTCAGTATTAATTTCCAAAACAATTGTATCAGAGTAGGTCCTTCAAAGAACTTGATCGCTGAAGGGAGATCCATCAAAATGAATAATCAAGAGAGCATGGGATCCATCAGACCGCCAATCTTCGATGGGAGCAATTTTGTTTACTGGAAAATAAGAACCACAACCTATCTACAATCGCTTGGAACAGATGTTTGGGAAATTGTGGAAAAAGGATATACATTTCCAACAGTAATTCCTACAGATACGGAAAGTAAAAAGGATTATGAAACCAATGCCAAAGTTGTCACTATTTTATTGGGAAGTTTTTCAAAATCAAAGTTTGTCAAAGTCATGCAGCTCAAATTAGCGAAACAAATATGGGACAAAATTGTTCTAAGCTACGAAGGAGACTCTCAGGTAAAACATGTTAAGCTTCAAACTCTCAGAATTAAGTATGAAACTCTTAAGATGCATAGTGATGAAATCATAGCCAATTACTTCCTACGTATAGATGAGGTTGTCAATTGTATGAAGAATATGGGTGAAGAAATTAAGGAATTTTCCTTAGTTGAGAAAGTTTTGAGATCCTTGTCTGCTAAATTTGAACCCAAAGTGTCTGCCATAGAAGAAAAACAGGATCTGCAAAATATCACTATGACACAGCTTCACGGAATCTTAACTACATTTGAGATGAGAAAAAGAGGACCATCAGATATGAGAGAAGCCGCATTTAAAGCATCAGCGAAGGGGAAAGAAAAACTCTATGAATCAAGACACATTTCAGAAGAAGAAAATGAGGTAAATTTTGTCAAGAAGTTTCAACGAGGTTTTGGAAGGTTCAAAGGTAAGCTACCTTTCAAATGTTTTTCTTGTGGTAGAGTTGGTCATTACGTTGCTAGATGCCCTCATAACAAAGGAAAGATGTCTGAATAAGGTAACAGAAGTTATTATACTCATGATGATAGTGATGGCTTGTCCAATAGTGATGAAGATGATCAAGAAATTAAACTACTCATGGCATAAAAAATAATGGCTTAGAAAAGGAAGATTTCCTTAAAGAAATCAATCAACTTAAAATCAGTTTGGCAGAAAAGGATACAATCATAAACACAATGACACATAAACTCACTGAAAAGGACAAAAAAAATGAAGTGTTATAATGTGAAGTAGTAAGTCTAAGAAAATAACTTGAAAAGACAAAGACTCTAAATCTTAGATTTGCTAAAGGATCAGAAACGTTAGATAAAATCCTCAAAGTTCAGCGTTCACCCATTATAAAGACTGGTCTTGGTTTTCATGAAGGTGAATCTAGCTCACAAGGTAAGGTAAGAAACTCTAATGAAAAATCTAAGATGCTCAACAAGGAAATAAAAAGTCAACCCCATCAACAACCAAGGAAAGAAATTCTTCAAATAAAATCTTTTACTCCTATCTTTGGAAGTGATATTCGGGTATTTCCTTCGATGAATGATGTTGAATGTTTTATATGTCATAATTTTGGACATGTTGCAGCCAAATGCAGAAGTAGAATGGTTCAAGACCATCACACAGAAAGATCATCAAGTTCCAGGTACTTCAAGGGATATTGTTTTCTTGCAATATGTTTGGTCATAAAGCTATTGATTGCAATAAAAGGAATATGAAACATGTAAGATGTTATGCGTGTAACAAGTTTGGACATAAAGTAAAGGAATGCAGGAGCAAACTTCGGACACCAAACCAAAAGGAGCATACATCATCACAATCCAAGGTATTGAGCAAGACGGAATTATTGTCAGAAAGATGTGGCATAGCTTAGTTTGCATACATAACAGACCCAGGGGAAGCTGAAAGTGTAAAACTTTAGTTTTCCAATTTTCATATGCAACAATTATGAAGAGAAGTCACGTATATACACGAGTTATATGCTGCACAATCACGTATATGTTGTTCTGAAGAAAAAGCAGCGGGACAGACTCAGGAAAAGGAGGCTGATATGGTTCAGTCACTTATCTACTCTGTTTGATGATGGTATGTGTTGGTACTCATAAGTTGGCACAGGGTCAGGGGGAGCATATGCTTCGAATAATGCATTGTTGGCATTATCTTTGAAGATCTTGATACAGATCCACATAGTTGTTTTGATTCAGGTGACTCCTTTGATGATGGAAATATACAGGTTGTTGATCCTGATGATGTTGATGGTGCATATCATATATGGTGTATGATAGTTGCTGATGACTATCATGGTATTTTTTAGATCGGTTGTCCTTGTTATAAATGTCATGTATATCATTTGATGTAAAGGTCATGCAAATACCTAATTTGTAACCCCACTATGCATGAGAAGGATGATGTAATATTTTCTATGTCAGTCATGTATAAACATTTGGTATATCCCCACTTGGTTGGGTGGATGAGTCAAAAGTGGTGTATCCCCACTTGGTTGGGAGACTGATGTATGTATAGAGTCATGTTATTCTTTTAGAAAATCTTTTTGCAGACTTTGCTTGTGCTTAGGGGGAGCATGGACTCAATAATGGGAGCTAAATCAGTACACTTCAGAATATCAGAGAATTCAACATATACTCAGGGGGAGCATGATCAGCATAATGTATGTCAAAGGGGGAGCATGACCCTTTGCCCTTGATGTCAAAGGGGGAGAGTGTCTTGGTGTTGTTGTTGCCATCAAGTCCAAAGGGGGAGATTTTTGGCATTATGATACAGATGTTGTCCTTGATGGAAACTCACTCAGATGAAAGATCACAGTGCAGCATGACAACAGCAAAGAATTACAAATCAGACTGCAAAGAATGAAGAAAAAGAGGTATACGCAAGTTCACCTTGACCGAGCTGTGTATACACGCAAGGTCATTGAACACAAGTAGTGTATACGTACACACACACTTTCACAGAAGGAAAAGCGTGTATATGTTGGGAAACTAAATTTTTGGTCTGAGGTATTTGGTCCATGGTATTTTGATCCATGGTATTGGTCTGAGGTATCTGGTCCATGGTATTGACCCTAGGTATTTGGTCCAAGGTATTGGTCCTAAGTGGTTTTGGTCCATGGTATTGAGAAAGGCCTAAAACTATAAATGGAGGAAAAGATCATTAGGCCAGGTGTGCAAGAATCAAATATCAGATGAAGTGTGAAATCTAGTATGCAGGTTATCGGCTTATGGTGCTTTGCTTGATCTGAATCAAGGATGAACCTTAGCGGTTGATGAGGGATAAGATCTAATGATGGATCGGGCTCTTAAGGCTTGAAATGAATTATCATTATCTGGTTTGATTATGTATAATCTAGATCTGAATGCTGACGCATGGGTTATTCTGTAAATGTTATGATCTGGGTATAACTGAAGTATGTAATAGCTGCAAAACTATTTGCAGATGTATACGCTGGTTGGCTTTGGTAAAAGCATGTATACACGTTGTTTCGGTTCATCAGAGTAGTATATACATTATGAGATATGATATTTGAATTTACAGTTGGTTCTAGTGGTTATTGCAGAGTTTTGGGTTTTGCTCTATGATTTTGGTGAGTATGTTTTGATGATAGTATTCTGAATGTTCAGTGATGATTGATTTTGAGCTTCAATGTTGTTGATGGGCCCAGTATGAAAATTGGATGAAACGTGGCCTTCAGATTGTGGTATTGTGTTGCAGGAGTATCCAATATGAAAATTTATGAAACATGGTCCCTGGAGGAAGAAAGAAGGTTGTAGCCTTTTGTAGGTCGGCACCTACGTACTAGTAAACATATCGACTAGTACAAGAGCTAGGGGGTTGTAGCTCCCTTCCAGTAGTAGCTGGAGAACGAGAGAAGGTTGTAGCCTTCTACAGGTGGGTGCCTACGTACTGGTATGAGTATGCACTAGTACAAGATTGTAAACAGGTTTTTCTTATATTAAAAAAGACAGCAGCAGGTGTTTTGTCCCGCATTAGGTTTCACCTTAAATCTTGGTGTTCATGTGTGTTTCTTATGTGTGATGGTCTGTTCTATTTTTACTGCACCTGGTTACTAATGTATATGGTTAATAAAGTACTAAACATGATTAAAGATCAACATATGATGAATTTAACTGAATCAAAAAGTTGGTTGGATATACGCTAGTTGCCTTTAATATAGTTGCGTGTACACACAAGTTCCCTTCACTGAAGTAGCAATATATGAATCTGATTATGGAAATAAAAAGTTATTGATTTGCTAATACTGATTCCCCCCCCCCCCCCAGTATTATTTCCAACAGAGATGTGACAGCTACATGCCTTTTGAATTGCGTTGCAATCCAGGTCTGAGGCATTGTTATCATCAAGAAACAATGAAAAACTCAAAACATCCAAAAAAATAACCCTAGGAGATGAAATGCCAAAATTTTATGGGCCCCTGTGGGGTTATTTGGAAAGTCAACTTCTCAGGGCCATAACTTTGGCATATGATCTATGTTTGGAGAGCATGATATCTTGTTATAAAGGTCTATCCAAGGACAACATTTTTTTATTACAATCGCGAGTATAAGATTCATATTTTATCGTTTTCCCAAAAAATTTCGTTTAGGACCTCAAAACAACTCTAGAAGTTCAGGACCTTAAAACTACCAAAAATAAAAAATTGTCGAAATAGGAAAATGTGTTGAAAATAGGAAAGTGATAGGAAACAATGTTGGGGGTCCAAGTGGAATAGATAGGTGGCCACCAATATCCACCTGGATTAGTCCTCCCCCCTTAGGAAGCAATGGTCCCCATTGTGTTGTGCGCCTCCATGAGAAGGGGAAAATTTTGTTGAACTTGGTCCTTGGTGAGCCACTTGCCTTGGTGCAGGAGTTGGACAAATTTGACAACCTGATACAGCTGTATCCTCTGTTGGTAGTGTTCTTAATATTTGTATCTATAATCCGATCAGGTGTGACATGTTCAATGCAATCTAGGTTGAGCTTTGTCGGTGTTATTTTCTTGGCACTATTAATGTGTCCAACAATGGTGGAAAATATGGCTCATGGCAATCCACATTGAATATTGGGTGGAGGCCAAGGAATGGGAGGATACTTAGCTCGAAAATGTTGTCACCCACCACCTTGTTGATGGTGTAAGGCCTGTTTCGCAGAGGTCGAAGCTTCTTATGGCCTCCAACAAAGCATTCCTTCTACAAATGTAACCAAACCTTATTTCCCACTTGAAACTTATTTGGCAGTCGATGTTGATCATGATGTTGTTTGTACTCTTAGTATTGGCTTTATCTAGGATATCATGGACCTACTAGAAGATGTGTTGAATTCATTCATTAAACTTGATGGTTTTATCATCTTCAGATTGAATATATGCATATTATTTATGTTTAGTTGCAAGAGGCATTGCAACATCAATGGGACACAATCGTTGAAATCCCAGACCCACCTGAAATGAAGTGTCGGCAGTTGAGTTGTGGAAATCTCTGTTGCATTTTTGTTGCACATAGGGAAGACTATCATCCCATGTCCGTGGATTCTTAGAGTTGTACATGCACAGTGTGTGCACTATCATCCTGTTTATGACCACAAACACATAGTCATTACCATGCTTGGTAGAAGGAAGGCTAGACATATAGTCCATGTAGATGGATTCCCAAGGTTGGCTAAGATTAGGAAGAGGGGTGTATAGGCCTTGCTTCCTAATGGTTGGCTTGGCGATGGCACATGTAGTGCAGGATCTGAGATATTTTCCAACATCCTGTCGCAGTTTTGGTTAATAAAAATACTTCTATCATATTTCCATTGTCTTCTCCACACCAAACTATCCTGCAACCCAACTTCAATGCACCTCCCAAATCAACTTGGCACGCTCACTTTAAGGCACACAAAGATGTCCCTAATAGAACAACAATCCATCCTAAAGGTGGAAGTATGGAACTGGTTTTCCATCCATCAACATCTTGTAGGTGTCAATGAATTATTAGTCATTGTCATATAGTTGCAACCATCCATAGGTCACGTGCCCACAAGAATTGAGAATTGTGCTCAGTTCCACAATTGGGGCATTACTGAGGCAGTGTGCAAAGTGATTGGTGCTACCCTTCTTGTGTTTAATTTTCAAATGTAATTGTTTCATATATGTGGACCATTTCTGATGGCAATCGTTCTGGAATTTCCCATGTGTCTGCATAAATTGAAAATGTCATTGATCTGTGTGGTTGTTTGTCCACTTCCCTAGAATATATTGTTTTCATCGTCGATAGGGCTGCACGACAGAATACTTCCTTATCATAGGTTTGGTACCTTAAAACAATATTATATAGTGTCTCACTATGATAGGTCATTGGATGCCCTTGCAAAGTGAGGACTACAATAATAGCATAACTAGTTGTTGCACCAAATGTTGCAAGGGAAACACCGTAAGTCGATAGCATATAGAAGAAGAGCGTTGATGAAGGCAGATGTGATATGTAATGTGATCTAAAGGTGCACAAAATTTGCTTTAAAATAACTATATACTATATGCCTAGTTGTGAAACTCAACAATACCCCTAGCTATGAAGTATATATTTGTGCTCTTATGTGAAATAAGAATCTAGTTTGCAGGATATGATCAAGTATGTTTTCGGTTTAAGAAGCTAACAATACTTTTGTGTACATTTCAACCTAGAAATATATATGTGTGTGTGGGTGCTCTTATTTAAAATGAGAATTTAGTTTGCAAAACATGATAAAGCTTGTTTTATGCTTTAGAAGTTAATAGTACTTTTATGTATATTTCAACCTCGATGGTTTTTAGATCTGTGTGCCTACTTTTTCTTTGGTTTAAGTTTATTGAATTTTTAAGTTCAAAAAAACTTGGCATCAAGTTTATCACATAATTATGTAGATAGAGAAAGGTGTGTTAAACACAATATTTGTGATAATTAGCTTTTTAACTAGTAATTTCTAGCTTGTTGATTAGAATCATTTTTAGGTGAGGAGGAGATTGCACTCCTTCAATTGTATTGCATAGAAATCCTTATTCTGTCATCCACCTTCCTTTATTAGATGGTGTTGTGATAGATTCCTTCCTTGATTAGATGGTGTTCTAATAGATTTTTTGCAGATAGTGTTAATTCATTTTCCAAGTTCGGACCACCATTTCCACCTTTAATATCTTTGTATTCGCCTAATTGTTGGTAAATTTTGACTTGCAAATCAGTTTGTGCTTCAGACAAAATCAATTGATTTGATGGTGTTATGATAGTTTTTTGTAGATAGTGTTAATGCATTTTCCAAGTTTGGACCACCATTTCCACCTTTAATATCTTTGTCTTCGCCTAATTGTTGGTTACTTATGACTTGCAAATTAGTTTGTGCTTTAGACAAAATCAATTGATTACCATCTTTATGCTTTGGTTTTATCTCCTTTGGATAATCACCATAGTCCATTACCATCTTTGCCCTCTAGTTTTATCTCCTTTGGAAAATCACCATAGTCCACTGCAAACTTGAGACATGCATCTTCTTTTAGAAGAGTAGAAGCAATTGAAATGGAAAAGAAATGTTGTCTTCAATTGAAATGATTGTAGGTTTGCAGCTACTAAAAAATACCATAAATGGTTAGCCCTTCGTAACAAACCTCCTATGACTCATCAATTGGATTTTCAAATGGATCCAACTTCCTTCTGTGAATTTGAAGAAAGGAAAAGGTGTTGGCTGCAACAATAATGAAGCCTGCCACACCAAATACCTTTGACACATTTAGGAGGAACATTGCCATCTTGAACAATGTGTTTTTAAATATGTATGTCAAATATATTGTATTTCAAGTTTATTTAGTTTTTCAAAGATAAACTATATTTCAAGTTTATTTAGTTTTCCAAAACCTAGAAACACGTTGAATTTTAGTTTTATATAGATTTCCAAAAATTTTGAGCGCTGCAAACTACACTTAGGGCTATTAATCATTAATGAGAAGTTTCTTTTTGAAACTCAAAACCCTCTGTAGACTCGCTTTCATAAGAGAAGTTGTTTTTTGAACTTCAAAACCCTTTGTGGAATTGAGCCTCATATTACACATGATTGATATATTTTTAATGTCATTGCAAATTTAAGGCCTACGCGGCTCCGTGATGGGTATAAATTGAAATCTAATAATAATATTATAACACATCTCACTCAATCCAAATAATTTAATGAATATTTAAACAATACAAACTCATAGATGACCTAATCCCCAGATTTTGACATGAATTCCGGATAGTATATATGGATTCATCATATGAGCATGAACTGTTGAATCATATTCATGCATGCAATTTAAAAAGCAATTTATATTTTTAAAGATATAACTTGACAAAAAATACTCTAAATTTCTTTTCCTACGCAATTTATAAATAAAATGAGAAAAGAATCTCTTATGACTGGAAAATCCTACAGTGGGAAATCAGTTAAAAGTGCCTTTCAAATAACTAACTTATCTGCCTTTCAAATAACTAACTTATCTTTCCAAATAGAAGATAATTTCCCATTTTTTTTGGAAACATATTCCAGGGAGTCAAGCAATTTTTTTTTCTTTCAAAAACACTATTTAAATGCTAAAGGTACCAAGCTACTAATGATAGGAAGACCAAACTGCATAAAGGTGGTTTGGTATCTGGACAAGAAACAACTATTTATGAGAGGTTTAAACCATATAACAATATAATACTATTATTTATTTTTTTTAAATGTTTATTTCTGAGGGGTTGCATTTAAAGGAGGTTCAGTTATAGTTTCCAGGCGGCCAACCAATTTGATTTTCAATCTTCGGACTATTTTTAACGGTAGCTCGTTGGTTCAAGCCAATGATTTGGGGTTTGACCTCATACAACTAGTGTTTCTTGCAGATTTCTTTGGGAAATAAATTAATGTGGGGTGAAAGAGAAATCTTTTAGAAGAGATGTATGCAAATCCACCTCCTCATATTCTGAACATGGGGGGTCTAATATGGACCAAACTGACAGCTAGAAGAGAGTATATCAAACTTAGAAAGGAAGCAATAATTTTTTCATTACTGGGAGGTTTATATTTGGGTCAGATGTGAGGTCAATAGTTTTGACGTTTGTTCTCATCCTCATTCCAGCAACAATATTCTGTGTATTTTTTGCAATAAAACTTTTGGACAAGTTTTCACATCATGCAGGAGTCTCCATAATGGTCATTGTAGTGCTCTTCACAATATATGTTTTGGTTCTTCTTCTTCTCGCATCCAAAAGAGATCCTGGAATACTCCCTCAAAATTCACACCCTCCTGAGCCTGAAGAAGGTTATGATGTTTCCAGTTTGACACCAGAGTCAATAGGTGGGTAGAATCCACATCCAGGATTACCTTGTACAAAATATGTGTTTGTGAATGGTATTTCAGTGAAGATAAAGTATTGTGATACTTGTATGTTGTATTTCCACCACAATGTTCCCACTTCTCTATTGCAATAATTGTGTGGAGAGTTTTCATCATCATTTCCCATGGGTAGGGCAGTGCATTGGGCTACGCAACTACCATTTCTTCTTTATTTTGTTTTTTCAACAACGTTGTTCTGCGTTTATGTAATCTCCTTTTGGTGGGTATATATCAAGAAAATTATGGTAGCAGATGATGTTACAGTCTGGAAATCTATGTCAAAACACCTGCATCAATTGTGCTCATATTGTACACATTCTTTTCAGTTTGGTTTGTTGGTGGACTTACGCTATTTCATCTCTATCCGATCAGTACAAATTAGACTACATATGAGAATTTCAGATATCGTAGAAAATCCTTACAACAAAGGAGTAATACAGAATTTCAAAGAAATATGTTTTACAAAAATTCCACCATCGAAGAATAATTTCCGAGCCAAGTTACAGAATTATTCTACACTACAAGATACTTCTGCTGCTCCTTTAGGGGGGAACTTTCTCAGTCCTAACATGGGAAAGGGAGGAATTTCCCTTGAAATAGGTAATAAGCCCTCATGGCCAGCTATTGGTGTTGAAGCATTGGTAGATTTTGAAGCACATGAAAGCAATGGTGGATTAGAAAACAAAGATGGTTATGAGGACTCTTTTTCTCATTCAAGATGTACAATTCCTATGGAAAGTGCAGAGGGAAGAGGTGGAATACATTCGAGGCATTTAAGTTGGGGCTGTAAGAGTGGGAGCTAGGAAATAACACTAGATATTCTTGCCTTGGCTGTTGGAGTTAGTGAAGAAAATCGAATTAGTGGAGACATCACTCCTCCAGGAAACCAATGATTTCTAGTAAGTTGACATGTTTAAAAAATGCATGTTGTAGACAACTATACGTTTATCGATGTGACAAGTTTTTCTTCTTGTTTAAAACTCAACATCATATTTTAAGCAACCAAATACATGCCCTTGCAAAGGGTGTCTTTCACCAGTCAACAAGAAATCGATCAATAATGTTCAAGCAACATGGTCAGTAGTTCCAGGAATAATTTTCAAGATTGTGACTTTGTATTTTAGAATGCAAATTTAAAAAATTGGCTAGCTATACCAGAAAAAAATCAATACTGCTTACATTCTTGAAAATTACCTTTCATTTAGGTCATGGATGTGCAAGTCGATGACTTAAATTGTATTGTTGCTTGTATGACTCCTTTCTGGAATTTTCTTATTCAAAAAGCAACCCAGTACTGGGTAGAGCCCTCATTCCAAAACACCATAGAGCTCCGTAAAAGACATTTATGGACAATATTTGCGGCTCTGGATGAATGGAAAATGTGCACAACGTTTCAACGATGTCAAACCCTGAAAACCCATTGAAATTGTCATTATTGTAAGAGACGAGAAAACTCCACAAATTGAGCAACAACCCCCCCTTCCCAGTGACCTGCCTTACTCGCTGCTTTGTTCTCGTACCACTCGTTTCCCCCGCTGACGATGCAATCGCTAGGCCTCCATGTAGTCAGAGAGTGTGGAGATTGTCTGATTCACTGGCGTCTCTGCTTTGACGTGCATGATCACTCACCTCATAGTTAAGGCGGAAGGAAGGCAGTGGAAATCAGTGAATCCATTCATAGTTCGAGCGGTTAACAATTTTGGCCGTTGATAATCTAGGTAGGAGTTGGTGTTGGAATCCAATGGATGAAAATATTTCAATCATCTAACAATTGATCGAACGGTGTCCAAAGTACAGAGCCGCAGTCTAGGTGAGTTCTTCACAGAGGAATGCTTTATGGTCTAATTAGAGGCATTTATCTCAATCTCAAATGGTTGTTGCGGGTCTTGCAAGGTGAGGACTAGTGTAAAACAAAGGTGGTGTTTTAGTTCAATTAATGCCTTCTGTTGTGACTCAGAACAAAAAAATATTTTCTTTTTCTCTGCCCTTGGTAAGTTGACTTAAGGGCCAAGTGATATGAGAGAACCCCAACACGAATCTCCGACAAAAATTAAAAAGGCCCAAGAATTTTTGAACCTCTGTTAAATTTGTCAGCGTCAGCCAATCCCAAATGAATTGGATCTTAGATAGATGCACATGCATTCCTTGCTCACCAATAATGTAGCCTAGATATTGGAGCTAGTCCATGCTAATGGAGCACTTCTCCAGGTTAGCACACCGCTTGTGTTGTCGCAAGGTTTGGAGGACCTGTTGAATATGTTGCAAGTGTTTCACCCAAATCTTGTTGAAGATGAGGATATCATCTAGATAAACAACCACAAACAATTTCGTAAAAGGTCGTCAGATATCATTCATCAAACTCATAAAATTTGTGGGGGAATTTTTCAACCTGAAGTGCATGACCAACCACTTAAAGAGACCCTCCTTGGACTTGAAGGCGGTCTTCCATACATCCATGGGTTCTATTGGAACTTGGTGATAACCAACTTCAAATTAATCTTGATGAAGTATTTAGCCCCCTTGAGCTGGTCAAGAAGGACATCAATATGTAGGGTCGGGTATCTGTTCATGTCTGTTATTTTTTTTGTGCCTGATAATCAATACAAAGTCTCCAAGTCCCATCTTTCTTTTGCATGAGTACAATTGGGCTCCCACAAGGTGAGGAACTTGGTCAAATGTGCCCTTTTTTTTAACAACTCGTGGATCTATCACTTGATTTTCACGTTTTCCAGAAGAGAGAAATGTAGATTGGCCCATTAGGTAGAGGTGATCTAGGGGTCAAATCGATTGAATGCTTAACCTAACAGTGCAAACGTACCCGTGTGGGTGAGGAGAAGATGTCCATGTACTATTACACTGCCTTATCCACTTGCTTCTACTATGCGGAGTATCCCTTTCTGGGGGCCATGGATGTGGCCACGATCTTCCCCTTTGAGAGTGAATAAGGAGGAACACAAATTTCCCAGTCTAGGAGATGATCTTACTACATTACTTAGCAGAGATCAAAGAAATGGCAGTAGGTGGAGCTACTTCCAGTATCTTGTATATTTTTCTATCTAAAGTAATAATAACATTACAAAGTGTGGACTCATACACAACATGATGCTTCCACAAGTATGGTTGGCATAATAAAACATAACAAACTTAAAGGGGAGAAACATCACATAATACCTCATCCATGAAAGGCTTGACGTTGTAGGGCAAGCAAAAATGATGGTTGACGCAGAGATCTCTCCCTTGGTGAAGCCACCTGATGACATATGGTTGTAGGTGTGGTGTTGTCAAAAAACCCAACCGATTAACGGCCTCTACTGAGATGAAGTACTTTTGAATCCCACAATCATCAATGAATTGTAGTGGAGCACCCTTCACCCACATTTGTAAGTGGAAGAGATGCTCACCCTCGTCTGGATCTTCGAGCTTACTTTTCTTGACCTTGGTGGTGGCAACAAGTTTTGCTTCAATGATCTGATTCCCCTTGATGGGTTCTAGCTCATAGCCGAAACATGAGTTTGAATCTGAAGCTTTACGCTCGGCCACTAGTAACTGCTCTGTGTGACATTTATTTTTGTTGTGAGCGGGGGCTCTTATGGAACTAACACCACTTTCTTGTTTCTTTCTTCATATTCCCATTGTAGCTATTCTTTTCTTGCAACTTCGATGTGTTTTCATGGGTCATTCTACCTTGGCTCTGTCCTTTCTTTTATAGTTTGGAGGTTCCATTTCGCTACTTTGGATTCGCATATCCAAAGCATCACTTATTTTGTTTAAATTTATGCTCGATCTTAATAGAATATTGGTATGTTACACCAAGTGAGGATATGTCCAGGTACTCAATTTCTGCTTTGATGTATTTGTGCAGACATCCACAGTATTTAAGCACCAGATGTTGCTTCGAGTCCTTGACACCCAGCTTCCTACATAGGGTCTGAAAGATATTCATGAACTCCAACACTTCTTGGTCCCTTTCCTACCATAGTGTGGTCCATTTTATGTACTTGTCTTCAGAGCTCCCAACAAGGTAATATCATTCCTTAACATCATCTCGAAAAGAGTCCTAAGAGGGTGCAACTGAAAATAGTGAGAATTCCTCTGCGGCCCTTTGCTCACAAATAATTTACCATTCCTTGACATAGGGGACGGCCGTAACGAGTGAAAAAATAATCTTTTCTCTATCGAAAAATTATCGACGAAAAATATCCTTCCAGCAAATTTAAATATTTATCTAGAGCATCTATGTCTATTTGGCCTTTGAATATATAGGAATTTCAAAATTAACTTGTACCTTAAATAGAACGATGCCTCTGAAATGATTGTTGGATGAATATGCATCACCAATTGGTATTTGTTGAAGGATCTGGGAAAAATTATCCATTATCTCTTTCATTTGTTGCTTGAGGGCTTCTCTGAGCAACAATTTGAAAGGATATGTTACTCCATCATCTTTTTTTCTTATTCCATGGGAGGTCGTCGTTTTCAACAAGGCCAATCTTGCAAGGGCTCAACCAGTTCAAGTCCCAACTCCTTATACCCTGGCCTCGTTTAGGACATATACAAAAAAACAAAGAAAGAGAAGACCACTTTGATACCATTGATCAGGATTTATGAAGGAACTAAATGAAATGTATATTTAAACAAAAGCATAGAGATACAACGAAAAGGAAATTCAATTAATAAATAACAAATGTTGAAAAATGTTTACATGCAGAATGAAAACAAACTAGCTTGGGCAATGGTATTTTATCTCTAAGAAGAGTTGTGACTGCTACATGCCTTTTGAACTATGTTACAATGAGACTCAGAGGCATTTTTATCATAAAGAAACAATGATAAATCATAAACATCCAAAAACTTAAACCTGGGAGATGAAGCATCAAAAGATTATGGGCCTCGATGTGGTTAGTTGGAACATCAACTTCCTGGGGTCTTAACTTTGGCATGTGATCTCCATTTGGTGCGCATGATAGGCCGTTAGAAAGGTCTATTATATGACAAAAAATTTCGACTGCAAGCGTTAAATAAAGACTCACTTTTTCCCATTTCCCAAAAAATCGTCATTCACGACCTCAAAATAACTTTGGAAGTTCAGGACCCAAAAAGTGTCATTTATAGAATACTATCGAAATAGGAAATTGTGATAAAAAATAGGAAATTGATAGAAAACAATATTGGGGATTCAAGTGGAATAGGTGGGTAGGCACCAATATCCACCTGGATCAGTCATCCCCCCATAGGAAGCAATGGTCCCCATTGCATTGGGTGCCTCCATGATATGGGGAAACTTCTATTTAACTTGGTCCTTAGTGAGACAGTTGCCTTGGTTCAAGAGCTGACCGAATTTGAAAACCCAATACATTCAGATCCTCTGTTGGTGTGTGTCCTTAATATGTGTGTTCATGATCTAATAAGTTGTGGCTTGTTCAATGAAATATGGATTGAGCTTTGTCAATGTCAACTTCTTTCCAATGTCTAGTGTGTCTTACAATAGTGGAAAATATTGTTGAATGCAGTCCACAATGAATACTAGGTGCAAACCAAGGAATGGGGGGATACTTGGCTCGAAAACGTTTTCACCCACATCCTTGATGATGGTGCATGTCCCGTATTGGAGAGGTCGAAGATTTTGATGGGCTCTAGTAAGGTGTTCCTTCTGCAAATGCAACCAAACCTTGTTGCCCACTAGAAACTTATGTTGAACCTTAATGCTTATCATGACGTTGTTTTTACTTAGTATTGGCTTTATCTAAGATATCATGAACCTATTGGAGGGTGTACTGAATGAATTCAATAAACTCAATGGATTTATTGGTTTCGGATTGAACATGTACAGATTTTGTCTGTGTAATTGCAAGAGTCATTGCAACATCAATGGGACATAATGGTTGAAATCACAGGCCCACTTGAAAGGAGGTGTCGTGAGTCGCGTTATGGAGAGATTTGTTGCATTTTTGTTGCACAAAGGGGAGACTCTCATCCCATGTTCGTGGATTCTTAGAGTTCTACATACATAATAGGTGCATTGCCATCCTATTGACAAACACAAACACAAAGTCATTACCATGCTTGGTAGAAGGAACTCCAAACAAATAATCTATCGAGATGGATTCCCAAGGCAGGATAGAAGTAGGAAAAGGGGTGTATAGGGCTTGATTCTTAATGGTTGGTTTGGCGATGGCACAGGTAGTGCAGAATCTGATATATTTTCCACCTTCCTATAAGATTTTGGCCAATAAAAATACTTCTACAATACTTCCACTATCTTATCCACATCAAAGTGTCATGTGACCCAACTGTGATGTGCCTCCCAAATCAGTTTGGTACGCTCGCTTGAAGGAACAAAAGGATATCACATATAGCACAATAGTCTATCGTGAAGGTGGAAGTCTGGAATTATCTTTTTAGCCATCAACATCTTGTAGGTGGCAGTGAATTCTGAGTCATTATCATATAGCTACGACCATCTGGAGGTCTTGTTCCCACAATAATTGAGAACTCTGCTTAGTGCCAAAATCGTGGGATGATTGGGGCGGTTTACAATGTGATTGGTGCTACCCTTCTTATATTTAATGTTTAAATGGAATTGTTGCAGATATGTGTAGAGTCTGAAGATTGTCCTACCATGACATCCTTTTTGCCTAATGATCCTCTCTTTTTCCTATATATTTACCACTTAAATAAAGCCATATCTATCAAGTTTTGATGAAGGTATGCAATAATATGTCTTCTTGTTCATATTTAACTTTATACCCTATTGTTTTGCTAAAGTTGCAATTGGCTACCAAATCAGTCTATTTCCGCAGCTAATCTAGGTTTCTGTAGTTGTCTCCATTGTTCGCAAGGTTCCAGAGTTCCAAGTCAGCAGTGAAAGGTGCATATGGATAGAGGATGGCTCCCTCGTGGATACCTTCCTATCCCCTTGAAAGTGTTTGCTAAAAGAAGTGCAGGAGATCGCAGTCAAACTCCAAGTCAACCGTCGGATTAACGCAGAACAGAACCCGAGATCAGTTGAAACCTTATTGTTTTGTTTTTAGAATAGAAAAACAACAGTTTAGCGATATAAGTTTAGATAGGTTAGAGATATTATGCTTGAAATATTCTTACAGTTATGCCAAGAGACTTGTTATAAAACTAATGGCCGCACTGTTATTTGGGTGCGCGTCGAATGATATAATTATGAATAGTTTGTGAATTCCATGTGAATAGAATTGGTTTTTGTGTGCAAGCGTTGTGTTGATTGAAAGCTCTAAACTGCTATGTGGAGGACCTCTACAAACAGTGGCAGGTTTTAATCAATTACAATATGATTTCCTTTAATTCTTCAATTGTTATGTTTTGTGTGACAATGCAGCATAATGATCTCGTCGGTGAATTGTTATTTGCTGCGGAAATTTAATTTGCTTTATACCTAGTTTAGTTTGTCATTTAATTTTCCTTATACCTGGTACAACATGGTCCTTTTATTTGCTTATTATCTAGCATAATTGAAGTGTGTTCAATTCATAATATAGATGTTTCTTGGGTTATGTTGTTTGAGAGAAAATTGAATAAGTAAAAGAGTGGGAAGTTCTCTCCTAAACAATTGAGTTTAGACTGTATTTCTTCATAGCTAATAAGATAAGTTTCTTTTTGCACTTAGAGAATTAGAAGTTGCAACGTAAAGATTCAAGATCAAAAATCCCAAAACAATCTAAAACAAGTAGAACCACTCTCACATCATCTACAAACTAATTGGATAGAAATTAATTCCTAGGAATCTTAACCAACATCCCTAAGAATTACGACACTAATATAATTGACAAACACCACCTCCATCTTAAATTTAGATCTTAACAAATACATAACGACCTAATGAATAACTTCTAAGCACATATTGTGCACCTTTACTTCATCAGTGTACGCACCCTAGTTGGCAATTTATGATTGACAATTCAAGGACTCTAAATTGACCAAACATTTTGGTGTTGTTGTCAGGGAAGTACAATTAGAAGTAAAAAAAAAACCATCATTAATTTAAAACATGACATGTGTAGGGATAGAGACTCTAGGGATAGATTTGTAGGATGAGGAAGAAGTTTAATTCCCACAAATCCATTCACTTCACCATGATTTCAAGATTCCACACCACCTACTCAAACCCAAATTCCATTTAGAGGTCGACAAAGACTTCCTAAAGTCTCAAGATCAAAAATTCAATCCAGAACTTCACCCACTTCCTCTACTGAAGTTGTAGTTGAAGAAAATCCTACATCCCCAACTATAAGAGTAATCTTTCTATCCCCCATTGGTGAGCAAATTTTGGGAGAAGAATTAGAAATTCCTAGTGAAGAAGAGGAATTGGAAACTTATTATGAGCAACCATTGATAGAGGAACCAGAAAGATTAGAAGAACACTATATTAGCTCCGAAGAATGTATCATTGTTGAAGAAGGGGAAGGAGAAGTACACAATGTCCATGGCAAAGAAGATAGGATTGGAGGAAGAGGAAGAGGAAGAGGTAGAGGTAGAGGAGGGGGTAGAGACAAAGGAAATCAAGATCCTTCGGGATTCCCTATTCTTAGTGAAGATAAAACCCTCACAATGAAAAATATATCACCCTCGATTCTTCCTAATTTCCACGGGAAAAGAAACGAAGATCCAGAACTATTTCTCTTTGAATTTGAACTATTATGCAGATCCTATGACTATCTGCATGATACTCAAAAGTTAAAATTGTTCCCTGCCACATTAAAAGACTCACCATTAAAATGGTTCATGAGTCTATGAGTGCATTCTTTAACAACATGGGGACAAATGCAAGAGTCTTTCTTAGGAAAATATACAGTTTATTGTATGCCTAGTAACCTTAAAGATGAAGTCTTCAAAATGACACAAAAAGAAAATGAAAATTTTGAAGACTCGATAGAAAGGTTTGTTTATAATGTTAAAAGAGAAAAAATGGATAATTTGGATGAAGAAACCTTAAGAGATCTTTTACTCATAGCCGTTAAAGATGAATGGATAGATCTCCTTAACCTAACTAGAAAAAAAGATATTTCCCAACTACCATTTGCAGATATTTGTGATTTATGTGTACATATCTTAAGGGGTAAAGCACGAGTTGGAAAGAGTGCTAGAGACCCTCTCTTATCGAGAATAAACAAGTCCGCAGTTAGGATAGTTAGCAGAGCAGAAATAGTAAATTTGCTTGACACCTTCAAAACAGGTATTTTAGGGAGCCTAAGTGAACAGGTAGACGCCCTTAAAATACAAAACAAGCAAAATTCCGAAAATGATGCATTATCTATCTTCTGTCCCAAATGTCAGAAGAAATATGCTCTAAGAGAGTGTCCCTTGGACTCAAAAGCCTTAGAAAACTTTGTCATATGTGAAAATAATCATGATACAAAGGAATGTCCATCCTAACCAGATCTTAAGGTTGCATTCAATGATAAAGGAATCTCAGAACTAGTAGACCCTCTCTATTTTATGGCCAAAAGACCATGGCAAAACCCCCAACCAAATCAATCACAATGATTTAGACCACAACAATTTGCCCAGTCTTCACAAAGTAATTGGAATTTAGCCTGACAGCCTTGGGCTTTGCCACAATCACAACCTTGGAATCAAGGATGGAAAAATCTTTATGGAGCCTATGCTCAATACCAACAATACTCACCATCTTACCTTCCACCACAATTCTTACCCCCGTCTAATCAATTGCCACAAGTACTAGTTCATAATCAAAACCCACAACTTTCCCTACCATTTCCACAAAAATCAAATCAATTACCCACTCAGCCACTTCCGAATCCTAATAATAAAATGCTACAACAACCAGTGTACAACATGGAGGGTCAAAATCCTCAAAAAGGTCTGGAAGAGTACTACCAAAAAACCCTCCTGTTGTCATTCAAAAAACAAAATCTGATCTTCAAAAACATAAAAAACAATCAGAAGAAGGGGAGACTTCTCTCCCTCAAAAAGAAAATAAACAAACATAAGAAATTCCAATAGATGCCCCTATCATAGAACAACCTTCAATATTAGTTAAACCACCTTTCCCAGAAAATCAATGAAGGAATAGAGAAAAAATTATCTTGCCTGATTACAATATGATGGATGAATTGAGAAATGTTTGTATCAAGATTCCTTTATTACAAGCCATAAAAGAAATACCAATTTTTGCAAAAACAATTAAAGAATTAAGTACACAACAATTAGGGAGAAGAAGAAAAACTATAAAAAGAATTTAATTAGTCGGAAAAATTGTAGACATTATGATGGGAAAGATGACAATTCAAAAATATTTAGACCCAAGAAGCTCCATTGTAAAAATTCACATCAATGGAACTGAAATACCAAACACATTGATTGACCTAGGAGCGGCCATAAACATAATGAACAAACAAGTTATGGACACACTTAGGCTTTCTAACCTTCAATACACACCAACCTTATTGCAATTAGCAAATAGATATGTTATTAAACAAGATGGTGTGTTAGAGGATGTTTGTGTATCTTTAGATTCTTGGGAATATCCTGTTGATTTCATGGTCTTAACACCCAAGAATAATCTAGGAGGACATCCATTAATTCTAGGAAGGCCTTGGTTGGTTACAGCTGATGCTTTTATCGACTGTAGGTCAGGTGATGTGTTTATCTCAGATGGAAATTCTACAAAGACATTTACATTATACCCCCTGCAAGAACAAAAATAGATACAGAAACTGAAGAATGGATAGAAGATGGAGAAGATATACAACCTATTTTTGTCACTGAACAAGTAAAAGAGGAAGACCAACTTTTAAATTTACTAGAAAATAATGAATCTTCCTCACCTTATGAGCGTAGTCGAAATGAATATCTCTCATCTAAACAAGAATCATTGTTTTCAATGGAAAATAATTGGGAATTCATCGATAGAAATCTTTCCAGGAAAAACCTTGAATGTCAATGAAAACTTGGAAGACATGCGACATGCAAAAGAAACAACTGATAGAAATTTTACAGAAACATTCTTCTGCTTTTGCATGGGAATACACTGACATGAGAGGGAGTGATCCTAAAACTTGCATACATCATATCTACATTGACCAAAATGCAAGACCAGTTAGACAACCTCAGCGAAGAATGAACCCAAATCTAAAAGAAATTGTTAATGAAGAATTGCAGAAATTATTAAATGTAAATTTCATCTATCCAATATCTTACAGTCAGTGGATTTCTCCCCTAGTAATTGTCCCTAAAAAGAATGGAAAATGGAGAGTATGCATCGATTATAGGAAAGTAAACAAAGCAACATTAAAAGACCACTTTCCATTACCTTTCATAGACCAGGTCTTAGATACTTTAGCAGGGAAAAAATATTTTTCCTTCTTGGATGGGTTTAGTGGATGTAACCAGATTCAGGGAGCTCCTGAAGATCAAGATAAAACCACATGCACTTTTCCATGGGGAACTTATGCTTATCGGGCACTTCCCTTTGGGTTATGTTATTCTCCAGCAACATTCCTAAAGGGAAATCCTCGGTGTTTTCTTTGACCTTATCCATGATTGTGTGGAAGTGTACATGGATGATTTTACAGTCTATGGGGATTATTTCAATGAAGCACTAGAAAACTTGGAAAAAGTCTTAATAAGATGTCAAGAAACAAACCTCTTATTAAGCCATGAAAAATGTTTCATGATGTTTAACGAGGGAATTGTCTAGGTCACCATATTTCCAGAGATGGAATTAAGGTAGACTCATCTAAGGTGGGTGTCATTTCTAAGTTATCAATGCCAAGTTGTCAAAAGGATGTTAGAAGTTTTCTCGGTTTTACTGGATACTATAGAAGGTTTATATAAAAATTCACAAAAATTGGATCCCCACTCTTTAAATTACTCACCAAAGACTGTGAATTCAGTTGGGATTTCGACTGTCAAGTTGCTTTTGAAACTTTTAAAAAAGGAAATTTATGAAGCACCCATCTTAAAAGGACCTAACTGGAAATTGCCTTTCCATATCTCAACAAATGCTTCAGATTCAGCCTTAGGAGTTGTTTTAGGACAAAAAGATCTCACTCTTTATGCAATTTATTATACTAGTAAAAATTTAACTCCTACAGAGTTAAATTATATTGTAACCGAAAAGGAGTTCTTAGTTGTAATTCATGCCATTAATAAATTCATACATTATATAACTGGCTATGAAACTTTTGTCCACACAGACCATTTTTCCATTAGATACCTAATGAATAAACCAGTCACTAATGGAAGAATAACTAGATGGCTCCTACTTTTACAAGAATTCAACATAATCATTCTAGATGGGCCAGGAAAACAGAACACAATTGTCGATTTTCTATCTAGAATACAAAATGAAAACAATGATCAACCTGTAGAAGATAAATTTCCTTATGAATATCTTTTTGCAGTATCTATTTGTTGGCCGGATAAATCGTTCTTGCAGACAAGACCAATCTCCCTAGTATCAACAGATATCTGGCAACAAGCAGGACAAGCAAATCTACCTTTCTCTAAACATATTGTGATTCATTAATAAAAACTAAAGAGGTGTTTTAGACCCTACCTTAAGTCCAACGTTAGTTTGTGGCAGCCATGCTTCAACCATCCAAAAGAGTTTCCTTTTAAGAACCTGCAATCACAAACAAGCACACATCAAATAACACCTGCATAGCTAATATAATAAATCATGTTCATCATGGTGACCAAGGAATCCATGAAATAAACTATAAAACACAACTTATTGAAAAAAATAAACTTGATTGTATTAACTTTGAAATAGAAGAACTTTACAACCTTTGGTGCCTTGATGTTGTAAAAGCTCTTCCTAGGGTCCAAACAGAAATCTCCTCTACTTTGACAAGCCTCACTCTCTTCCAAATGAGATCAAAAGGTATGTAATCTCTCATCTCAAAAGCTCAATTAGGAAGACTAAGTTCCAGCAGCATTTACCCTCAAAAATATTAAGCTTTCAACCTCTCCAGTAACCAGCCCAATGCTTCATTTTATAGTGCAAAGGAAGGAGGTTACAGGTCCACCATTAAAGGGATAGAGTCCTCCTTCAAAGGGATAAGCTCCTCGCATGAAGGGGTTAGCTCCTTAAGGTATGGGATGCATGAACCCTCAAGGAGCAAACTTACCACCACAAGATTCCCTCTAGAAGCTTCCAGAAATGGCTCATAGTGAGTTTTTAAGAATGGACTTGCGCCTTTTTAACTTTTACAGGGGTCTGCACCCATAACACAGATGCAGAGTGGCCAAGTGTGCAGGGACATGACCAATAGGTGAAGTACCGCAGGTAATGCTAAGAGAAAGTGTGGAACCAAAGTTTTAGAGATTTTTAAGGTATTTCTCTTATTTTCAAGGCTTGATATGAAGAACTGAGGTTTAAGACTTGCAAAGGAAGAAGGTATGAGTGGTGATAGACTCACACTAATTGCAGAATGTCAAAGTGACAATTTTTGTGCAACAGATTGCCCCATAAAGTGCAAAGTCTGTAATAGATGAGGATGGTTTTTGTCATCTAAGAAGAGTGAAGTACTTTATCATTTCAAGGATCTTCCTGTGGATACTCCGGTCGGAACCTGTAAAAACATTCAATGCAAAATATATATATGAACATATCATCGCTGAGGTAGGCATTCCCATACTCAGATCAAAACTGACTAGAAAACTATCTAAACTACTTTGATACAGGAATGATTTTGCAATACATCACAAGTATAGACATGTAGACATAGTATGGGCGCAGCCATCTGTTTATGAATAGTCCACTGTATAATGAATAAAAAAATTCCTCGCAGCCTAGATGGTGGAAACTAGATCCAGGGTCTTGATTTTTGCTTCCTGA
>APFE031568590.1:0-11771 GCA_000404065.3 Pinus taeda
TTCGTTAAGGAAATAAACATACAATCATGGTATTATACTTATTTCAATTTCAATTATATCAGAATGGTTTAAAACAATGCTCCATAGGATAAAGAAATGATCAAACATTAATGGTACTAATACTTTTATTTGAATTTCAATTATATCAGAATGGTTTTATGCTAGTGAAAATGTAGTCACATACATCGACGAGGTTATATAAATGATAGTGTTGGACAATAAACTTACAAATATAACATATATTGTAAAATCCTTGCACTCAAAAAGAGACATGGAGATCAATGTACAGCCGACATGACATGTTCTAACTAATGGCCAATTTTATTTATAATATAATAAAAGTATATATGGATTTTGTTTAGGTGGTATTGTACCGATTGAGACTAGCCATTCACTAAGCTATTCAAGATGGATAATTACACAGACATGTTAGAGTATAAGATTTAAACGATTCAATGTAGATAATTTTGTTACATATAGATATATTATGGTATAAGATTTGAACTTGATAAACAAAAAAAAGTTATATAACAAATATTTTATATTATAAAATTTAATTTAATTAAGTAGGATAATTTTTTGTTAGAGATAATTAAATATTTATATTAAAGATTCAACTTGATTTTAAGGTAGGATATCTTGTTACAGACATGTTATTAGCATAATTTCAACTGACTAGATAAATTTTAATTTTTTAATAACAAACATGTCATGCATTAAAGTCAATCCCTCCTTCAAACAAAAACATAGGAGAAAAACAGTTTTAAAGCCACATTCCTACCTCACAAATAACTATATTTGTAAATCCTTGCACTCAAAATGAGAATAAGAAATCAATGACAAGCCACATGTCAATATGGATATTTTTTGGGATAATTAATTGTTAACCAATTTTATATTTAGCCTTTGGACAGTACTTCACAATTACAATACTCTTTGTTATACATTAATGTCTTAGCATAAATTGTACCTTGAATCAAAAACAAGATAAATATTCTTGTTATATAGATACATGTTATAGCATAATATTCAAATCTTGAATAAAAACATGTTATAGCATAAGATTTGAACTTGATTTAAGGTAGATAACTTCATGTTATAGCATAATATTCATACCTTAATAAAAACAAGATTAATATTCTTGTTATATATATACATGTTATAACATAATATTCAAATCTTGAATAAAAACATGTTATAGCATAAGATTTGAACTTGATTTAAGGTAGATAATTTCCACTATAGATACTTTGTTACATATAGATATATTATAATACAAAATTCCAAATAATATAAAATTTAAACCTGATTCAAGATAGACAATATCTTTACAAACCTGCATGTCATAACATAAGATTCGAAACTAGCTCCAGAGGAAGATAACAGACCATCTCATCCCACAATTTACATTAGATTGACCCATAACGAAGATAAATAATCTTATTTACAGTAGATTGACACATAACGAAGATAAATAATCTTGTTAAGACCTGCATGTCATAGCATAAGATTCCAATCATGCATAAGATTCCAACCGAACCTAGCTATAGAGGAAGTTAATGACCATCTCATCAGACAATATACAGTGGATTGACATATAATGACCTCAACAAAGCAGTGGTGAACTCAAGCTTCTCTCATATATCTCTTTCTTTTCTTTGCCAGAATTCTCTCTCTATTCTTTGCCAAAATTCCAATAGCTCAAGAAACTGTTACATTACAAAAACACACTGCTACATAATACATTTTTACTGGTAAATTATATATGTCAGCAGTTAGAGAAAGGGTTTATAATGATGTTCACCTGTGTGGGTGGCCTGTCTTCATCAAACTCATCGAGGCGTTAACTTCCTTCAGTGGCAGAGACACAAACATGTGTCAACGCTTCTAACTCCCTCAAATAATCTCTCTTCGCATTCCAATAGTTAAACAGACGACCATTCATGGAATTTACACGCAGAATTTTCATGGCTACTTCATCACAGGAGAATACTTCCTCTCCTAACTGGCAGACCCCATTTACACAACCATGTTGCTTAGTATTACGGTCTCCGAACTGCATACGAAAGCCCTCTGAATTTTTAGCCCGCACTTCGTTTATTTTTTCAATGGAGTCAGGTACCTCTGAGTGTTCCAACTGAAGTGTTGAAGCCTCCTCTTCAAATGATATTCCTTCCTCAATTTCTTCAGTGGCAGAGACACGAACATGTTTCAACGCTTCTAACTCCCTGAAATAATCTCTCTTCGCCTTCCAATAGTTAAACAGACGGCCATTCATGGAATTTACACGCAGAATTTTCATGGCTACTTCATCACAGGAGAATACCTCCTCTCGTAACTGGCAGACCCCATTTACACAACCATGTTGCCTAGAATTAGGGTCTCCGAACTGCATACGAAAGACCTCTGCATGTTTCTGCTCAAAATTTTTAGCCCCCACTTCGTTTATTTTTTCAATGGAGTCGGGTACCTCTGAGTGTTCCAACTGAACTGTTGAAGCCTCCTCTTCAAATGATATTCCTTCGTCAATTCCTGCAACATGATGTGTGTCACTTCTAGACCTTTCTTTGTTCTTTAGTTGGTCATTGAAGCCTGAGATTTTAAAAAACATATGAAGGAGAACCCAAGCAATAAAGCCAAACAATGGCTTCACAACTGCGGGTGCCCAGGCTTCTTGTTTCAGGAGGACAGCAAAACCGAGGACAGAGAAAGCCAGGAGAATTGCAAAAAAGCCTCCAAATAAACACAGACACAATGCGAAAAGCCCTATAAATGGCCAACATAAACTGAAAATCACTACAGCTATAGCTTTCTTCCGAGTCCATTGAATAACGTACTGTAAATCCATCCCATATACTTCTAAGACATTTAAATATATAGTAATGGCAATACTGGATATTTTTATTGCCTGTCTGGATTGAGGATAGTGTCTAAGCACTTAAATTTAGAGTAATGGTAATATTGGATATTTGTATTGACAGTCTGGATTGAAGATAGTGTCCAAAGTTTTGGTAGACAATATTCCACTTATTCTGAAACCAAAAGAAACATAATAATTAGAAAATTGTAAATAAGAAAAATTCATTCCATTCTATGCTAGAAAATTTTCATTAATACAATTCTCATCCTCAATATCCAGAAGAAACAAAAATGAAACCTAACATAATGACTATAAAAGATTACATATCATTCCATAAAACAAAACAAAATCATCAGAAAAGAATACATATCATTCCATTCCATCAGAGGAAATTTGCAGTAATACAGTCGTGGCCATAGAAAAATTAATTGAAGTGATCTCCCTGAACGTATTTCTTCAAAATAATTGAACTGATGATACTCATAAATCCTACCTGAGATTAAGCGTTCCCATCTCAAATCAAAGACCAAGGTGATCAGCAATGCCTTGAAAATGATAAATTAAAGTGGTAGTATATGGAATATGTGTGGGGTCATCCTTATCGGAATGATGGGAATGAGGCCATGTTATGGCTTAAGCGTGGCATTACTAGCTATCATTAATTAATGGTTGGCCTTAACTTATCATAATCTGGATCGAATGCTTTCGCCACCTTCTACAATCTTACGGTTTTGCCCTCTGACACGTCATCACCATTGCGGTTTCTATGAATATGGGCTATACATGTCATCCTAAGATTGAATGTTTTAAAGGATGAGAGTAAATCGATGTTTGGATAAGGGATAACTAGTCATATAAATTAAAATCAATATTAAATGGATCGTATAAAATATATTTATTTTATTTTTGTTTGGTATTGTTAATAAAAATATATAAAATAATTTGGGTTTGGATATATTTTTAAATGACTTATAGTTGGTTAAGAGCTGGTTTTTTTCTCATGTAACAAAATAGGTTTAACGGTCCAAGATCCAGAGGTATTTGGCAAGAGTGAAAGCTTGCCACCTTACCGGCCACTAAACGCTGATAAGTCAACCTACATTCGGTAATGTTAAATTATTATTGTTGTCACATTCATATATAAAATAAAGATTTCTAATTTGTGAATAGAGTTTGTTACATTCTTATGTGTCAAAACTTTAATTTACTAATAATACATTTTAAAAGATTATAACACATTATGACATTTTTTAATTATGATTTATTTAAAAACAAAAAGAGCATAATTACTTTAAGATATCTCAACCTTGATTAATTAAAAATATTAATAAAAAAAATAAAAGATCTAATGATTTACTATAATTATAATAATTAAATTAAAATATGAAATTATTCCAAAATTTCAACCATAAAAATACAAAATAACTATTAATTATTTGACATACTTAATCAACATAATTATATTATATTATTTATTAAAACAACGAATTAAAAAAAAAAGTGAAAAAATATTATTTATAAGTTTAAATTTATTTTAAAGTTTTGAATTATATTGTTAAATGCAATACTACACTTTCAACAAATAATATAGCTTCAAACACTTTCAAATGTATGCAAAATAGTGGCAAGAAATTATGATTCATCAACTTATATGAGAAGTCAATGGTATTGGGATGCAAAGTGGAAACATGATGTTTTGGAGAATTGTATGGGGTTTAAGCCCATTTTTTTTTTTGGCCCTTTTCTTATCATGGTGATTTGTCATTCTTAACCAAGTGTTTAAAACTCGTACCATAAAGATCAATGAAATTGATGTTTTATTTAATACATATATTTTTTAAAAGAAATTGGTATTGAGATTATATTAAAAAAGTTGGGATCTGGCTTAGATTAATATAACTCCTCTGAAGACAAGAGCTACCATAATCTTTTGAAGGTTTGATATAGAACACATAGGATCATTACAAAATTTTACATGAGAACCCTAAAATACAAAATACATTAGGGGAATTTTGAGGTCTAAAATGAGCCTCTTAAGGAAATTATAAAATAATAGTAGAAATAATAAAATAAGATTACATTACATCATCAAATTTTAGAGGGAACAAAAAGAAAATTTATTTTTTCAACTTGTATTTTCCACTTATCTCACTATGGGTTTACTAAAAGTTCAAGCGGAAACACTTGTTGGATGCAAAATTTGATTCCTCATCCAAGGAGTACCCATGTTGCATACTTTCGATAGACCCTACTACACGAAAAATCAGAAATATATGAAAAATGTGATTGCAATCACGTTTCTTCATGTATTTCTCATTTTTCGTGTAGTAGGGTCCATTGAAAGTATGCAACGTGGTCCTTGGATGAGGAATTAAATTTCTGATGTAGGAGCATCTAAGCCCTCGTAAATTGAAAAAGGAAAAATACGGAAAATTTGCTTTAAAACAGATTTAAAACGGAAAAGATGTGATCATAACATTAAGATAAGCATGAATCCAGATCCTGGAGCGAGGAGGACGTGGATAGCGTAGCTGAACGAAGAAAATCTGCTTTATAATGGATAAGATGGATACGACTTACTATTGTTAGCTGTGTGCATGTATTTGGAGAGTTTTGTTAGAGAAAAACAAGGAACGGTTCTGATCGAATCCTTCTCATTTCTTATGCATATAAGACAGATCGAGAGCATGAAAAATATCAAGAATAATAGATAGAGACACGTATTTGTGAGTGAGAAACAATGTAAAAAGTGTCAATATTGTGACTAAGGCTGCAATGCCTTAGTTATATTGTGTTTGTATATAATGTTGTAATTGTTCAGTAAATACATATGAAGTATGTTTAGTATTATTTGTGTGCGCATATAAAAGAATGTTCAGTTTTATTTGTGTGCCTGCGTTTCCGTGTTGTAAACGTTGGTGTGTCAACATAGCCCTTAATCAACATAACCTCGGATCTGCTGATGTATTATGTTTTAAAAAGAACACAGCGCAATACTCCCGTGTTTTGTATGATGTGTAGCCACGGGGTTTTGACATATTTTATGTAATTGTGCGGTGGTTGTAAATGGCGTTCAAACGCTATATTTGAATTTTAATGCAGGCGAGTATGAATGTAGAAAGCATGGCTAACATTCCTGGATAAAAGATAGTGATCCAGTTTCTGGAGGGCATTGTATCATCTGCTGAGCAGCTAAATCAAAGTGCGCTTTGAGGGTCCTATGATGTTAAATTTAACTGTTAATTTATTCATAAAAATTGGAAGATTGCCGGCGGCTGCAAAGTATTATAAGGAAATGGGATTTTGGGCTTACGCCCAAGATCTCATTTTCATCAATTTTGCATCCAACATGTAGTCCCCATCAAAACTTGAGTAAAATACAATGGTTTAAGGCATTTTTCTCCTTTTGCTTCTCCTGTCTCACTCATGTTAATTCTTAACAAGGTATGAAACCATGATTAAGAAAGGTTGATATTTATCATAAACATAACATTTTCCTGTAAGCGGATGGATTATGGAGGATACTGGGTTCTCTGAACTAATATTAAAGGATTTGGTAATGTTCTGGAGATTTTATGAAAAATCTCAAGATATTTGTGGATTTCCCTACATTTTTCTTTAATTTATAGGATTTTCTTTGTGTATTTGGAAGATATTTAGTAGCTGAAATTTTTCTTTGTAAGTCGAGGTATTTTGGAGGATTTGAGGGCCTTTGGGATGCACATCAAAGGTTTTGCTTCTAAAACATGCAAAGTTTCCATCGTCTAGTAATGGCTCAAATCCAATTATAGCTAGAAATATCACAAGTTTCAAGCCCTATGGACATTGATAAATTTGTGGCAAACACGATGATATGCCCTCAATATACATAATTAACTAAAATTGGAAATGATTCAGTAGGTGATGACTAACTATCTCTTAAATAAGATGGCATAACTTCAACATTTATTTCATTAGATTCTTGCATTTCTAGTGGAATATCAAGAAGCGTCCCGATCCTCTTGTTGCAAAATGCTACCACATCCACAAAATATGATTTCTATGAATAAGTGAAAACCTTAACCATGCCTTGATGATTCTCAAACCTAAGAATTTTTTAGTTAACAAGAATGCATTCCAATTGATCAAAAAATATTATTTAACATGTATGGACTCCAAATAATTAATTGACAACATTATATTCTAACTTATAATTTGGAAAATATCCTCCATCAAAGTTTAGTCAATTTCACTACCTAAACACCAAATATGTAAATATATATTTTATTATTCTTTTAAGTTGTAAATAAAATTATAATCCAATTTAAATTATTTTATGATTTTTTAATATTAAAAATTAAATTAATCATTAATAAAATCATTTATTTAATTAAATTGAAATAATTAATTTATTATTTAATTTAATAAAATAAAAAAAAATCTTAATCAAGCATTTATAGATAGAAATATATAATAACAATAAATAAAACTATTAATATAATTTATATAATTTAAAATATATAAATTCAAGAAAAATATTTTTTTCTACTTCCCCAAAGACATTTCTTTTTGTGCCTCACATGATTTCTCCAAGAGAAAATCATTCCAGTTTACATGGGTCGAGCTCTTATATAACATGACTCACGCATATTCTAATCATTCAGGTTGACATGGATCGAGCTCTTATTAGAATAGGATTTGTGTTTGTATTTTAAAGTTTAATAGTGGAGCCGTGATAAACCATATGTAACACCCATTTGAATCTTGTAATACATATATATATATAATATTATATATATAATATTATATATAAATTAAAATTGTTAATTAAATAAAACATTAATTCATAATTTTTCAACAAAGTGTAATGTGCAATTATCAACACTTGATTACTTCTAGAACTAGATTTTGACCAGTGATGTCTTAAGTTTTACTTAGTCAAATGAGCAAAATGAAGGTTTATTGGAAAGATGCTTCCGAAGAGAAAGATCTATAAGTGATAATTTGACTAGATTTGGTGATTTACTACTCAAAATAATTAGTAGAAGAATTATGAATTTGCAACTAAAATTAATTTCCTAAGCTTGTTTTGAAAGATTTTTTTGGCCAAGAAATATTGTTGCTAACCCATTCCATGATTGTTCAATTTCTAATATTTTATCTACCAAAAATAAAGGAAAATCATAAATTTGTTTTTATTAGTCTATCAAATTAGATTTGAATTTGTTGATTTGTTTTTCATAATTTTAGAAACCTAAATTTTCTCTCCATTTTTTAATTTTAATTTTAATTTTAATATGTTTTGGAAAAGAGTTTATTTCAAAGAGATGAGGCTCAGGAGTCTTGGAGTGATTGGATTGGAGCAGCAGAGGAGGAGAAGGGATTTTTCCAGCTCTAAGATCATGAATCAACACTGCTTGCAATAGGCTTGCTTTTTGGGGATTTCATTTGTAACTATAAATAATAGTTTGGAGAATGAAACTAAGCTCCTTTTTGCTACAAGTAGGGTGACTCTTTATAGTATTGTAGAGACAATTTTCATTGTGCATTGAGAGGAATACTCATATCTAATTTTTGGGGATTTTCCTTTTAAGATTTAGTTTATGTTGTAGAGGGAGATCTTGCACTATTGTGGCTCTATTCTCTATTAGTGGAGCTAACAAGTATTAAGAGGATTGTTGGAGAAAATCTTTGTGAATACATAGCATGAGATCTGCGTTTAAAATTTAGTTTCAAATAATTTTATTTGTGAATAAAATTCTTATTCTTTTATGGAAGATTTATACTAGCGCTTCTATGTTTGAGCATTATTCTGATATGTGAATTTTTATTTACTACATAAACTATCTGATCTTATAGTTACATAGATCTGTTATTTATTTCACGATTTTCTCTTGCGTTTAATTGAATTTTTGAATAACTATTTACTCAAAAATTTATCATTATAAATCAATTTAATTGTCATTGAATTGTGTGGATTAGTTCAATGTTTCAATGGTTCATCTCTTATTATTTTGATCTTTAAAATAGCTCATGTCTTTCTCTTATGTTACCATATGTTAGAACTAATTCAACAACTTGATATTTATCAAAAAATGAATGTTAAATCCCCATCACATTTTAATATTTTCGCTTGGTATTTAGGATTTATCTCCTAGGTATTGAGTTAGAGTAGTTTGCCTTGTTTTTCCGCATTAATAAGTAAGCTTGCATTTAGATTTAGATTTAGATTTAGATTTATATATAGTTATAATTTTTATAAGTCTTCTTATGTGATGCAGGAGCATTCAGCCCAAGGGAAATCATTGTAAATAGTAGATATAGGGGGTCATGCATTTTTGGAATTAGTTTCCTAAGTTCCAAGTCAGTTTAATATTTAGGCTTTTAAGTGTGATTTAATTATATATTCTCAAAATAAATAAATGAGAACATAGGAACTAGGGAAAGCTTTTAGGCATAAAAGGAATGGATGTGGATCATTAAGTGATAAGGAGGCTTTTCTACAGAGAAAAGATGGAATAAAGCCTCAAGAGGCTTTTTGTCATGTGTATGCATTGCATGTAGAGCTTTAAAGCTTTTATGTTTTAAATCATTATGTAAAGCATGTTGTTGTATTGGATAAGGACCGAGAAGGTCTATCCTTAATTATAAATAAAGATGCAGCAAAGCTCTCATTAGAGAGGGGCGATGCCAGAAGTATTATTATGAAAATTCCTCTCGGCCTTCTGAAGAAAAATCGATGATACCTTGTTAAATTGTATGGATGTACTCAATGATTGGCTTTACTGTGTATTGAATCGTTGAATGGTTATCTTTATGTTTTTGTGAAGGATCTGTATGTTACATTTGAAGCGTTTATCTCCATGCAAGCGGTGAAAACAATGCCACGATCAACACCTAGATAGTCGATGGGCTACCATACTCTTCATGCATCGGATATTGAATGCTATATTGATTAGTTTGTCATCATACAGTCCATGTGTCCCACCATTATATAGCCATCGCTGATTAGATGGGATCAACTTAACGACTGCTGCTATCATGATATAAGAGAGCTCGTGCAGATGCGTAAGAATTGTTCAAATAGACTTCTATTGGTTTCCTACATAAAACTTAGACTTAATGCGTAGGGATTGTTCAAAAGTCCAATGCAAAACTGAGACTTTTTCCCTACTCAAAATTCTGATTGAAGAGGCAGCCTGGGATTTAGATGCTCTGATTTTTATTACAATTAAAGAGAAAAACTCTATTTGCGCAGAGTAATTGCATAGGAGTCATATTTAAAAGAGCCAGCTCAAGGAAGCGTCAGTTTGAATAGTCACCGCGCGTTGGAATATTGAACCTTGGAGATCCATTGTTAACGGTGTATCGAGATCCAAACCTTAATGTATACATAAGTGCATGCGTAGATTTTTATATACGCTGAATATCAGAAGGCCGTTCTGAGATTAAGTTGGGGATTCACAGAGATTTATGAGACTCATTGCATGAGATCTGGGGGCTGTGTGCACAATTCGTTGGAGGAAAGATTGCCAATGCCCGCTTACTAATTCCTGAAGGTATATGAGATTCAAAGGATTAATTCCGTAGAGTCCGTGAGGTGGATTTAAAGAACGACTTCGCCTCTATTGAATTTAGCGATCCTCGTGATGCAGATGAAGCAAGATACTATCTTAATGGAAAAGATCTCGATGGGAGTTGAATTGCCAGACGGTGTGGACAGCATGATGATCCAACTTTGAAATAGTGTAAATGGTTTTAAAACTCAGTCCAACCATTCAGTGTAGGGCGTTGTTGAATAGAAGGTATGTGGTGTTAGTATTCAGCTGGAAATGAAATTCAGTTTATATGAATTGGTTGCCATAACAGAGTGTTTGAAGATCCTGGTTATTGCAGGCCTACCCTGCATCAGGTGGTATCAGAGCGGGAATGCTTTGTTGAAGAAGTTTGTTTTTTGAATGAGTACAGTTGAGAATTGAAGTTTGTTTCTTTGAATGTGTGATGAATGATTTTTAAATTTAATATGCAAGCTACACAAATGCAGTGAAGACGATTGCAGAAGTGGAAAGAAGACAAGATCATGCAAGATCTTAAAGGTGAGATGGTTTTTTGAGTTAAAATTTATGATTGAAGTTTATGGTTGCAGAGAAGATGATGGCAGTGAACCTGGCATTCAGCTAAAGGCTGAATAGAGAGGACAATTGCAGTGTCCTGAAGAAGAAGGTGAGTTGAAGAGATAGCCTAAAGAGAGCAAAGAGAGTGCTCAAAAGGTTCCAGAGACAGTGAACCATGTACTTACCAAAAGACTGAGTGAGGAGAGCTTGGTGAGGTAAGTGGCAGCAAGAGAGATTGATGTTGCAAAGGCTAGTACAACTCATGGTGAGTGAGAAACTCATGAGGAAGCAATCTTCCAGAGGGAGAGGGACTTTCAGAGGAAAAGGAAGTCAAGGTGGTAGTGGAAGATCCATAGCACCTAAAGAAGGAGCTAGCAGTAGCTCAACCCAGCATGCAACCGCAGGAGGTGATGCAAGAGGCAGAGGGAGTTTTTCTAGAGGAAGAAGAGGTTCAGAGAAATGCCATAGAGATGAGATGACTGCAAAAGTTCAAGAAAGAAAGATTGCAGTAATAAAGGTACAATTGCAGGTACTAGAAGAATGGCTGTAAGAGCAGGAAAATCAGAATAGAAAATGGTTCTTTTCACTGAAGGGAAAGAGAGTGATTTGGCGACAATTGCAGAGGAGGTTGAGGCAAATTGTGATTGCCTTGTTGAAAAAGGGACTTAGAGTTCTTGTGCCAGAGATGGAATTTGAAGATTCCACTTGCAGATCTGATCAAAGGGAAGTGCTGAAGGAAGCAGTCAAGACTAAAAAGTCTTGCAGTTTTAAAAATGATGAGTTGTCTGTGTTTGCAGGTGCAGAGGAGGTTTCCATTG
>APFE031568597.1:2135-68917 GCA_000404065.3 Pinus taeda
GTGTTTTTACAAAGAACTTAGACTCAAAGGACTATGGACTCAATAATTTGCATTGAAGCAGGGCTTATTTGCAGAATGAAAATGACAGGAAATGGAAGATGGGAATGGAGAACAGAAATGGCAATGGGCAATAAGCATGTGGATGAGCCTCTTGCTTTTATTTGTGGGTTATGAATGGACAAAAAGATATGGAAAGTGGATGTGAATGTAAATGGAAAATATGAAGTGAAATGAGGTGAATGGTTTATTATGAGGTATGGTTGTGATGGATGGATGTGATGGAGATAATAGTATCTGAAAGTTTTTTAAGTGTTTGGATCTGATTTTGCATCAACATATTTCCTCTTTGTTGCTGATCATCCTCTTATGAAACAAATTGGTCTCTTAGAGAGACACCATTCTCTTGTAATCATTTGTCCTTCCTTCTGGAACCTACAAAAAAAAATAATACTTCTTCTCCAATGGAGTGTAAGATTATCAAAGGAGAGAGGTGATCAATCTCTCTAGTTATGATATTTACACACAAAACTAAGAATTTGTATTAATGAAACAAGTCTTCAAAGGAAAAATCAAAAGAATTTATACCTGCTTTGGAATTGGTGCCCCAAGTTGAATGTTGCTTCTTTTCAGCAATTTATTTCATTATTTACCATTTCAAACTCTAATGATGGATTTCTCATTGTATAGATCTTGTTGAGATCTTTCCAATGGTACTTAAATCATCAAAATCTGATTGCATATGAAAAAGTTAGGCTGATTTGAACAATGAGGTTTTTTCAGTCTGCGGACTTGGACTTCAGCTGCAGAGTGTGCACGGTTTCTGTAGCTAAAAATCTTGAATAAAAAGTTAGCCATTCATATTTCATCATCAGTCCAAAATTAATCAATACATTCAGAAAAGTGAGCAAATAACTTATTCATTTCATTGATTCAAAATTATTATTTTTTCTTGACATGCAGCGACTTAGTGTGGCGACTTAATGATAACACCCAACTTGACTTTGAATTGGATCAAATGAATAGGACACCATCCATGTATTGACATTCCTCAAGCTACCCATGTGGCTTGTGTTGCTTGATGACACCTGCAAACCTAGAGTTTAACAAAAACAATTGCGAAAAGTTGAACCAGCTATGGAAATTTGAATCAGCTGCGGAAAGTTGAATCAGCTGCAGAAAGTGGCTGAAACAGTCAACCATCAGTTTTACGCCTATTTTGGATACTTGTGTCATGCATAGCTTTTTATCTCTTCTGCACTTTCTTGTGGAGTTTCTACAACCTTAAAAGTAAGTGATTCATCTTTAAAAATGAGATTTTTATTTGAAACAAAACCAACCAAAATGATATTGATCCCTTCTCTTAACTGAAAATGCAAGTGTTACTACACAATAAGCCCCGGGCTTCCCATACAAACAGCTGATAAATTCTGATAAATAATCAAGGATACCAAGGGCATGCTTGATAATAACATCGTTATCTGGCCTGAGCAAGGACTGGACTTATTTGTGCAGCTTCATGCTGCAACGATACACTATTTTGAATCCAGGTATGCATATACTGCCCATAACTCATGTTTAAGACAACTCCGAGGAATATTAGATGATGATTCTGAAAAATAACAACACCAACTACCTGCATGGGATTCATTCCACTCTGTGGCATACGTAAAGTAGCTAACTCCCATAAGATCACACCAAATCTAAAACTCTGGAGTGTGGAAATAAAGAAAAGAGTTATGTGATTTTTTATTTTTTATTTTTATTTTTGAATACATATAATCAGCCATAACTGATGTACAAGTCAGGAGAGAAGCCGTTATACATTAAAGTCAAGACTGAATGCTACTCCATGCCATGTATATCGATCAGCTGTGAAGAGTCGTACCCAACCAGATCACGTAATGGAGTTAACACTAAATAGAGTCGTCTTCAATTAGAACTATTGTTAACAGGCGTGTGATGAAGTATGGTTTCATTAAGGATGGGATACATGTAACCAGGAGTTGAATGCCACCGCACATTTGATACCCAAATTGGAATTGCCTACCCCAGATAGCCAAATTAAATCAAACATCAAACTATCAGTTCATCAATTGAAATTCTGTTTTTTTCTCTCGCGGCAAGGAAAAATGTGCTCCAAAGAACCGAGGATTTCTCTCAAACTGCCACGAATTTCTTAAAACGGTTTCTGGGTTATCTAATTGATCCTGCTGGCGAAAAATCCATGTTTTATTTTTTCTAAATTCCTCTCTTTTTGGCCAAATTGTGCGTGTTAAGTTTGACATTGTTTCAGCTATTACGCATTTTTTTTTTTTTTTGTCAGGTGTATTACATAGGTACGATGACAGGGCTGAAGAATTGGGGCAATGTATTTTGGAATCGACATAACCTTAATCAATCTACAGTGGCTGAAACCTTCAACGATTCATGAAAACCTTTACTTAGTTTTAATACAAGTGATTCCATACTAACCCAAAACCTGTTCAATAACAACGTTGTCTGTTAGAGAAATCCTCTGCCTGTTTATCTTCCTATTCATGTAAATCAACGCTCTAATATTCTTCAAAATAGCCATAAGTCTCATATGTTTCACTCCTTTGCAACATATTCACAGTTGCTTTGTTCATTTTCAAGAATACTCGATTGAAGATCTGCCTCAAATGCAGTAGCTGTAAGATGAATAATGAAAAGCGACTTGGCTTCTAGAGTCTTCTTTCGTTCACAATTTTGTTGCGAAAGTCCTGCACCATAAATACCTACAAACTAATCGGTATACAAGGAAGGCCACTGATTTTCTCATAAATGTTGGCAAACATCTCCATATAGTTATGGTCTTAGTTGGGATGTTCCAACAAGATGAAGGGATAGAAGAAATGATTGAGATGAGAGAGAGCAGCTGTAAAAATGCCGATGATACTTCAACAATGGATGGAATATGGATGAGTGTTGAAGATTTTTACTAACATTGACCTGCTACTACTAATTACAAGAGTCAGGCAGACATCTAGAGAAGGCTTTTGCAGGATTTTTTTTTTTTTTTGAGGCCACAGTGAAAGCTAGGATTGATGATAGCCTTTGATTGTTTTTCTTCTTCTTTTTTTTCTCTGAAATTGTAAATTTTTATAAAAAGGATTAATGATTTTCAATTTCAGGCAGCAAAGTCTTCAAAGAAAACATGTTAAAAACAGGACTTTCACTGAGGTCTTAGGCTGGTTTTTTTATTGATCTGAGCTAGGTGACTAGGATAGGATCCATGTCGGGACAATTCTGGAGATGCCCATGTGGTCAGTTTTTCCATTGGACACATGTAACCTGCTAAACCTTGAAATCAGCTGCGGAATTCTCAACTAGCTGCGGAATCAGGCCACATTCTACAGCTAAGTTGCAAAACCTTATTAAAACATGATACTATGTTTTGAGGACCACTACAAACCATAACCAGTCAATTGTGCACAATTTGAACCTATAAAAGCAGTTGGGTTTCATTTTCATTTTTATTTTTTATTTTTTTATTATTTTTATTTTTTTATTGAATCAATTGAAATGATGAAGTTTATTTTGTCTCCTTTTTTTTTTTTTCCTTTTTTTACATAACAATCCTTTTTCTGATCCTCCAGATCACACGTAGTACAGGAGGAGATTATACTCAAGAATTATTAAATTTTTTTATATGTAAGAAATAAGGTCTCCTAATTACACTTCCCCAGCAATTGTGCCAAAATGTTTAGTCAATTTAACGTCTTAAATTGCTCTACATAAATTATCAATCTGGGTATCGTAAACTGATGAAGTGTGGTGCACCATATGTGCTTAGTTAACCTTTTTCTTAATTCGTTGTTTTATAGATTTTGTTTTGTTTTTGGGTCTTGTTCTTGTTGATCTCCTAAAGTATCTAATGCAAATGGAAATCCTATTCTAAGGTCTTAAGAATAATTTTAAACGTCAAGTATGGATGTAGATTTCAAGACAAGGTCTATGTCCCTAATGGTAACTTCCAAAACTTAGCACTTCAAAAGATCTTAAAACATGTTATTGATTGAATTAGTACTTAAACAAAAGTGTAAGTATGCAACTACTTTAATCAAGCAAAAGATGAAATACTGATCATGAAATCACTATCCCTGCTGCTGTCTAAATACAAGAGAAATGAATTAAGCTACTGCACTCAAAGAAATCCAAAAATTGCAAGTAAAGTAAAGCTAAAATCAAATTACATCAACTCATATTCTGATCCCTCGCTATTAGTCTCGCTATGGATTTCGGAGGTAATCATAAACAACTTGAGCAATCTGATATCTATTTGCAGAAAAGTAAACTTAAAATCAAATTACATCAACTCATATTCTGACCCCTCTCCATTAGTCTCGCTATGGCTTTCGGAGGTAATCATAAACAACTTGAGCAATCTGATATCTATTTGTAGAAAAGTAAAACTAATATCAAATTACACACTCATATTTCAATCCCTCACCATTAGTCTCACTATGGCTTTTGGAGGTAACCGTCAATGAAATGAGCAATCCAATATCTAATTGCAGAAAAGTAAACTAAAATCAAATCACACATTCATAATTCGATCCCTCGCCATTATTCCAGCTATGGCTTTCGGAGGTAACCATCAATGATATGAGCAAGTTGATTTCTAAACTAACTAAAAAAGCAAGTAAAGAAGACTGAAATCAAAATAGAACTGGAGTTTAAAAAATAAAAAATAAAAAATTCAGTAGAGAGGTTAATCTCATGTCACTAATTGATGCAAAAAAAACATATAAAGAAAAACTAATCTACAATCAACCGGTTGAACACACTTACATGAATTAAAATTGCATGAATGGAAAATATAATCTGTCAAACTTGAAAGCAATCAAATGACATAATGAAATCAAAGCAAAATTACAAAATGAAATCTACTCTACCTTACATTCTAATGTGCTCCACGACATCTACTTCACATCTCCTTCCATGTTGAGAACATCAAAGCTTTATTCAAATTCTTCAAAATCACAAAGTACAACAAGGCTCTCCAAAGCTTTCAAAAGCCATCAAGGAAGAACTACAAACTCCAAGCTAAAGAACTCCAAGCTCTAAGCTAATAATCTGAGACTTAAGAACTAACAAATGAAGGAGAGAGATCTTCTATTTATACAAAAAGATGAGAAGCCATCTCATGAATGAGAGTCCATGAATCTCTCCCTCTACCTCTAGAGTCCTAATCAAAATAGGAACTAATAAGACACGTGTCTTCTTAGAGTTACAATACAATTAGGAGATGTGACACATATCCTCATGATCCCATGCTTCTTTCCACTCAAATTCGAATTTGGCCTTAGAGTGCCACATAAGGGTCTTCTAGAAGCTTCCTTTCAACCTACACATGTCAACAATCTCAACCCATTTGTTAGGTATAAGCATATGCACATTATTTCCTAATTTTTAACCACAAATTCACTCAAAAGGCTTAGAATTAATAAAGATTGGAAAAACATAAATGTGGCCCAATGATAATGAAAGTGGGATGAATGTGGTGACATAGTAGTGAAATGGAGGTGATATAATGGACATAATAGTGAAAGTGTAATGGAAATGAATGACATTTTCAAGACTCAACACTCCTCTTCAAGATGAGCTTCATCTTCCGCCATGTTTCTCCTTCGATGTGCATGCCCTACTTCGAGATCGAAAGGCTCTAATTCCCCTTCGCCTCTTTGGAGTCTGTCTCTTGTTAGCATACAAACATGCAATTCACATCTAAAAAGACTTGCTCTGATACCACTTGATCCAAGGATCTTTTACTTATAGATGTATGAAAATAATCACATGTATAAATTGCAACTTAACTCATAAATCTAATGTGCAAACAAGAAAAGAAGAAGGAACACATAAAGGCACAATAAGAAGACAACAAGACTTGATAACAGAGTTCTTCCAACTTGGACTACATCTCTGGGCCCTGCTCGATCAATGGGGAGGCCTTCATATATTAAATGGCATGAAAAGAAGAGAATACATTCATCAGTTTACATAAAAAGAGGCCTATACCTCCATTCTGGAAATTGGTTGTGAAATTTAGACCTAAGATGGAGAAATGGATAGTACCAATGTGTCCATGGCATTGAGAGGGGTTGAAAACATATCAAACTTGCCAAATTAGACAAAATGCACTATCGGCCACCTGAAAGCTCCCCTACCTCGAACTATGTGTTGAAAAATCCTCCCCTCCTCATACATTGTTGTGTGCCTTGGGCTTTATAGCATAATGTCACTTAAAAATTGGAGTTGTTTTGTTTATAATAGAGGTTGTTTAGATGGAAGGGTCAGCAGGCACAACAAACCTTAATAATAGGCCTTTCTCCATTTTAACTAATAATACATGAAAATATAAGAAAATCTGACCAAAATCCTTTAGTCCGGACTTCAAATTCCATTAAATTGGGCTTATAGACCCAGCGGGTTCGATCCCCATATCGCAATCGGCATATTGCTTATCAATGGCCCTTTATCTCGAGGATCCACCGATCGTCGATCACCGATATCGGTGTATCGCATCGGCCTGATTGGATCAGTGTATCACATCACTGTGGTTCAGAGGTCCTACTGATCAACGATCGGCCGATCGCGATCGCAAGTCGACTCTACCCAGTTCCGACTGCTCCATCCCAATATCGTCGATTGCCTGCCCTGATTGTGATTTAGTTGGAGATCGCTGATCAGGGGGGCGGTTCTGTTGTTGCTTCTTAAGACCGCCCCTCTGGGACCCTCCAATTGCGATTTGCCTTCATAAGGCTAAAAACCCATTTTTATAAGAAAAAGCCTCATTTTCCAAAGGAACTAAGGCAAACTCTTTCTGCCACAACTTCATCATCCAGACTCGGAAATGAGTGTCATTTGCATCGTTGGAATTAGGGCGACGAGCACTTCGGTCTGATGTTAGGATACTTGCTTTTCTGCCACTTTGAATTTTGAAATTTTCCATGCCATTGTATCTAAAGATCCACCTAGATCAATTGTCTCCCAAACTCGAGATAAACTAGCTCTTTGAGTGTCACTTGCTCGGCTGCATTTTGATCTCCATGACTTGGCTGCTTGTACTCTGAGCTAGTGTGATTGATGGAGGAATATTCGAATGAGGGAGAAGTAAATGAGGATGATCTACCTCCTACAATATCTCCTCCTTGTCTCATTCGATTTCTAGCCCTTAATTAGCTAAAAATACATGATTTTCTCTCACAAACCTGCATTCAATGCACATTAGTCCACCAGGAATAATATCTCACTTTGACTCATCCCATTAAACAAAATACAAAAATATGTAATAAATTGTGAGAAGAGTTGATTTGACTAAGCTAGGAGGTGAATTAAGGTCCATATAGTTACCCAATGATGAGGCTTATCAACTCTCCTCTATTGTCCTTTTTTAGATATACTCTATGTAGTGCTCAATTAGATCAATAGAACATCTGAATTATAGGTCACGGTAAAACTAAAAAATAGTCATTGAAATAAAATTAGGTTGAGAAACCATTGCCAAATTCTTCCCATTACTTAGAAACATCCTGTTATCACCTCTTCATTTCCAGGAAAACCACCTTCAACTTGAATTGGAAGTTTTATGCCATACTATAGAGGTACTTCATTTTGAACTTCAACAAAACTATTGAGGGAGGTCAATGTCTCAACTACCATAGCATGTCACCATCAAATACATCACAAGGAGTGACAACTTTATTCATAATTGGAATTTTATTAACCATTTTATCATTATCAAGTCTAATGAATTATCCTTCAACAAGGCAAGAAGAGTGTTGATCTCTTTTCCCGACAAGAAAAAAAGCCAACCTCCTATGGCTTGTTGCTAGGTTCCCTCTAAAAATTTATAGAGGTTGTACTGTTCTATTGATCACACTCTGATATGCATATGACTTGAGTACTAAAAATTAAACATTCAACGCATGCACTTATGAGTGGACTAGGTATTTTGAAAGTAAAGAAGAAATGATAAAAAAAAAAATTATGTACTCGCAAATCCATTCCACATTGTCATCCATAAACATACATGAAGAAACATATTTGAATCAAATTCAAATAGATATAAATAGAAAGTATTGGTACAAATATTCATATAACTATAAAATAATTTCACACATCAAAAATCACAAGAGCATAGGGAAACATTCGCCACACTCTTACTTTATATTCGAAAATTAAGTTTCAGAATCACAAATGGCATGCCACCTTGAAACAAGGTCTCTGCGAGAGTGAAAATAATAATTTATAGACTTAAAGTTTCAGAATAAAGTCAAGTTCCAAAAGCATAATCACAAAATCCTATTACTTAGATATAAAATAAATTGCATTCTTCCCTACAGGACTAGGATGGGGTTCTCATGGACCAAATAGTAATGGTAAAGGTAAAAAATTATAAAAGTATCACAAGTGGAATGAATATTGTCTCTTGCAACTGTTGTAGAAGAAGTTTATATAGTTGTCTCCTTGATTGTTCATTATCCTAACTGTTAAGGTAATTATTGTGGGTTATTGAATTCATTCAAGAACTTCCTAAGGCATTTTTTGATATAGTCCTTCATGGTTGGGATGATTATGTCTTTCCTCACTCATAATAAATATCCTATCTTCTATTATTTTAGCATCTAAGTGTCGTTGCACAATATTAGCCAATTATTCATTTAAATTATTGTTAACGAATGTGACCAATAGTTTCTTGATCTAGGCTTTTGGAAAGTTGGCCAGGCTATCAGATTTGGTCACCAATGATACTATGATAGCATCCAAATTTTCTTTTAAACATCTTTAGGGATCATCATGGAGCCCCTAATCATTTGGGGGACTTTATCAAAAGCCTTAATGTATTTGAAGAAACCACTACTTCTATAGTCATCGAAGTTTAAAAATTTAAGGAGAGCATCCTCGAGCATCTTAATTTGATTTGTTTAATCCACTTTGGAGTGTGCAATCCTTGCTGATGTATTTTTATTTCATTTAGAGAGTTGAGTTTATTTACAAATGTGTTCAAATCATTTTCAGCAAATTGTTAATCATTCTTAAGGTCTCTTCGCAAATATTCAGAAAATGATTTAATTTTCTAAGGTAAATCTCTCAAATGGAGAGAAAATTTTCATGCTTCTTCTATAATTTTAACTCACTTATTAACGTTCATAGCAACATAAGTTCAAATTTCGGTTAACAACTACGTTTCCTATCTAATATTTCAGGGTGTCCCATGTGTAACTGCCTCTTCAGGTTCTCAAATAGAAAATCGAGTCATGAATAAGGGTGTTGGACTAAGAGCTTCTCCAAGCTCATGTATCCTTTTCTTCAGTCTCAATTTTTTAGCTTATTGCTCGATTACTGAATGAGCATGAGCGTACCCTATAGATTGATGTAGTTTCAGGAGTCCAAAAGGTCCAATGCCTAAAACATCTATTTCACTCTTCATTTGAATCACTACCATCATATTTCTTATTTGCGCCTTTTCTTTTTCTTTTTTTTTATTACAGTGGAATCGGCAGCAGGGGCAGCCTCGCTACTCGTGTTACACGGGGTTGATTTTGACAACTACCTCTATAACCACAGGGAGCTGTGCGCGCCCCTCTATACAGCTCCAAGGTAAGTCCAGGGGATTTGAACTCGTGACCTTCAGTACGGAGCCCGCCTTTCTAACGAACTTCACCACATTGTGATTACCAACTTGCCTACCCCCGTGGGGCTCTTATTTGCGCCTTTTCAAACTACAACTTTTTTGTATATTTATCATAATGGGTATCTTGCATGGTTAAATACTGGTATTTGAATAAGACAAGATCTTTAACATCCAGTTCTTCAACAAGTGTTTAGGTTTCAACCATTCATGTCATTTCCCATTACATAACTGTAATAATGTATACTTCCATGTACATGGGTCCTTCTGCATTCTATGGCCCTTTTTTACTTGAGATTTTACTTTCATATGATGAAACCACAAATTATTTTTCAAGAGAAGCATTAGGGGGTGGATATTCTCCATCACCATCACTAAAGTGTTGGCCATTTATGTCTCCTCTTATAGTAATTGCTTCTTTTCTCCTTTGTTCAGAAGAGGAACTTCGACTAGTCTATGCTACCTGAGTGGGATGATATTTTGAGGGCCTTTTCCCTCTTTGCTTTTTTCTTCCTTCGATATTGGTACTTGATTTAGTTACAACATTGTCAACCAAGGTAGGTATTTTAAAAGTTCCAACTTGATTCCCTCCACTTTCTTATGAGATCCCTGTGAATAAATCGGCATATCTAATGTATTCCAAGTGACCATAAAAGATGCCTTATGGATCAAATCCTTGGAATGATTTAACTTAAATCAAATTAAGGATTTTAATAATTTAGTAAATTCTGCAAATTGGGTACAATTTCTTACTATAATCTCTCCTTTTTTCCCTATGTGGTTCACGTACCTTAGAGATCGATGAACAATACGTCCATATAATATTTGTACGAGGATGATCCAGTCAACGGGATCACTTCCAGTCAAATCAACCAAGGAGCGTAATCCTAAGAGTGTTGATAGAATTAAACCCATGATCTCTTAATATAAAAGGTGCTTTAATAATGGGGCCTTGACCAATTGAGCTAACCCTTGATCTTATCGTAATCTATCCTAAAGTAAAATGGAGTGTAATAAATCGTCTTTTCCTTTTCTTACCAAATAGAATCAACCAAGAATGCTACTATCTACGTGCTTTAAGAACAATGTAGCCGGCAAGAACAAACTTAGAGAGTAATAATGGTTTGCTTGATATCCATATGTCCTTATGAGTGTATTATCCTATCACTCCTCGCATATCCATTTTCCTATCATTAAATTCATTGCTTCATTAGAAAATATTTTGGGCTCTTTCCCTGTTAGCACATAGTTGAGCTCACTAATGAAATAATCCTAAACTTGATAAAGATGAAATGGAGCTTTGTTCTTCCACAAGATAAGATACTAGAACTAAGTTGGTTCTCTATCTAATTTTATGTTATTATTGTAGGGTAATCAATGTAATTTGTTGCATGAGTCTATTTCCATCAATAGGTAAGCCATCATGTAGAATTTTTGGGTTTTTTTGGAAGTTGACCAATTGATACAAAATCTCATTAGAAATAAATCCTCCCTAATCAAATAGGGTGTATCTTTTGAAAGAAAAGTAAAAAACATACAATATTGTTATAGGAACCATTGAATTCAACTCACGCTTCATAACTTAGGAAAACGGCCAAGAAAAATATCTATATTGCTTAGCAAAAAAAGAGATGTCTATGGAAGAAATAATGGTTGGGATGGGTGCAAAGAATAGTATAAATTCTTGAAGAATATTCATTTTTTCACCTTGTGAGAGGAAAAATGAATCAACTTCAGAGAGTTTGAGCTTCTTATTAGGCTCGGGTAGCTTTAGAATTCCTCTAGCATCCATTGGACTAAGAAGAAACAGATTCTTCTCCAAATGGAGCTTGATAGTTCTAGTCTTTGAGTCAAATTGTTTTGCATGCTAGTGCACTATCTCTTTGAAGTATGTAGTAGACCAGCGTAAACTTTTGTCTTATCTAGTTAACGAGTTTGCTATGTCTCAACAAATTGAATCCTTCCTTCTTGTAGTCATCATACTATTCATTTGTTTAATGGATTTAAATATGTGTGATGGATCAATGATTCCTTTGTGGGAATCTTAGTTATTAAATCCTCAAGTTATGATAATATTTAATAGGATATCTCCTTTTCACATACCTCTTTCATAACACTATACGAGAGTGATAAGGGGATTTAATAGCTTTTGGTCAATCTTAATTGGATGATTTGGGAAATAATCCATATAAATGAATATCAAGGTGACCGGTTAAGTAATCCCTGTAGTGCAAAGGTAAGACATGATACACAGATAATTTACATAACATAATATCAAGGTGCAGGAGGATACAATTTACATCATACAATATCAAGCACCTTTTCCCACCTCGAGGATCAAACTTCCATAAATTAACTTTCAATTAACCTTGAGATGGGAAATGGTTGATTTTCACTAGGTACAGAGCAAAAGAAGAAAGGTAAGATTATGTCATGTTGTGTGGAAACATGAATGTGTGGAAATTTGTTCATGCAGAGGATTGAATATGTAGGAATAATGCATAAGAAAAAGGACTATATATGCGGAAGAATGGTTGATGAATCATCATGCACATAAAGAAAAATGAATATTAGAAATGTGGAAACCATAGTGCCAGCGTGGAAGTGTGTGGAGATGTGAAAAATGTAGAGAGGTGAAGTATTTCCATACATTTCACTTGAAAAACAATTATCAAGAAAAAAATTGGGGATGTGAAAAATACAATAGGAGGACAAAAATAAAATAAGATTTGACTCCTACAGTGGGATAGTAACCCCCCATGGGTTGCTAAGAAAATCAAAACTCTACCAATTACCTTTTCCTTTGGTTTATGGAGTCAAAATAAACATATGGAAAAAATATGATATAAACTAGATATATACAAGGTTATTTACTTCTATGAACATAAAAGTATCTGAAGAACTCCTACGAAAATAAATGTTTGAGATGCTACCCATTAATAGGAAATCTCGACACTTAATCATTCATTCCCTTCAAAATGTATGAATTGCAACCATTATTATTTTCATTGATATATGGTACAATCCATAAAGCATCAAACTTCTTATGCGTTGAGGGATTCTCCTTAACTTCTGTTATGAAACCAGCTCACAAAAAGATAGAAAAGATAGTTGAATGCCTTAGAATTCAGCCTCTTCGAGGGGTCAACCTCCTTTACATTACACAAAAGAACAACTCTTGGATGATACAAATGAAAATACCTCATTTCTATATATAGGAGTCTAAGGGGTCATAATATAATCAAAGCCGACATAACAATAATAATGTAAGGGCACAATAATAACAATAGCGGGCTTCTATGGGGCACAATAGTAACAATATGGGCACTACATGGGTACATCAATATAATAAGGGGGTTGTACTAATAACAATAAGGGGTTGCACTATTAGTATAGGGGCTTAACATGCCCCTCTCCTTCAAAAAGTGTTTTCCTCAACGCTTGAGTAGTTCTTGATGCTTCTGTATAAAATTCATGTCCTCCCATGTGGAATCTTTAGTGGGTAAGTTCTTCCACTTGATGAGATACTCTGAAATTGATCAATTTTGTAGCTGTCAGGTTCTTGCTTCTGTGACTGCTCCAGGTTCCAATATGATTTTTCCTTCCTCTTCAAGTTCTGGAAATATTGTTTGAACTGGGAGCTTCTGCAACTTTTAAGTGAGTGGCCACACTTCTTTGTCCTTCTTCCATTCATACCTTGTTTCATTTATCCAATTTGGTTGGATAATAGAAATGGCACACAACAATGCTTCCGCATCCTCGTCCTTTCTTAAGAGTGCATCTGCCACAACATTTTGCTTCCGTTTTTGTAGATGATTTCAAAGTCATAACCCAACATCTTTGTGACCCATTTTTGTTGCTCTTAAGAGGATAATTTTTGTTCTGAAAAGTATTTAATACTATCATGATTCGTTTTTACCTTGAAGTGTCTTCCCATTAGCTAAGGTCGCCATTTCTTAAGTGTGTGTACTATTTCCAACATTTCCTTCTCATAAATAGCTTTCTTTAGGGACATTTGTTTGTATGTATGTAACCATAAAAATACCTAATCGCCTACATCGAAACTTCTTTCATTGCGATGCTGATCTACCTGTTGTTTCATTCAATTCTACACCAAAGTGGCATTATCCTTGAAAAGTTGGAGAACTTCTCGTTGATTCTCAATGTGATCTTTCACTGCTTGAATCTTTTTCTTCTTCATATGTCCTTCTATATTTAGAGTTTGAGGAGTGGTAATTTCTTCCAGCGCATTACAAGATATGGTTGGATTCAATTCTTGATGCTCTATGTGATCTTTCACTTCTTGAACATTTTTCTTCTTGACATGTCCTTCTATCTTGAGAGTTTGAGGAGTGGTAATTTCTTCTAATGATTTAAAAGAGATGATCGGATTCATTTCTTGATGTTCGATGTGATCTTTCACTTCTTGAACATTTTTCTTCTTGATATGCCCTTCTATCTTGATAGTTTGAGGAGTGGTAATTCCGACAATGAATTATAAGATATGGTTGGATCATTTCTTCTTCTCGATGTGACTTTACTTCTGCACCTTTTGCTTTTGATTGTCCTCTATTCTTAAGAGTTTGGGAGTGGTAATTCTGCAATGCTTACAAGATATGGTCTGATTATTCTTCTTTCTCTGGGTTGGGTTTGGCAATATCCTCTTCTTTTGATGTTTCTTGATCCTTTTCTTCCTCCTCTTCATACTCTATGTAAAATAATTTCTTCTTAGCACTCTTATGACCTTTAGTGTATTTGTTATCACAATTTTAAGCCCTTTTTCTATTTTTTCTTCCAATTGTTGTGGTGTAACCCTTGTAGGTTGTGGAAGGCTAGGAGAAACAACACTTCCATCTTTATAGTTGTGAGGGGTAGACTTCCTTGTTGCCATAATTTTACTTTCCACTATGTAGCAAAGCTATTTTACTCTTTCCAATTATTGTGGTGTTGCTCTAAAGAAGGTGTTGCTCTTTGTATCGTCATAATGTGCTATCATTTACTCCGTGAAAATTTACCACGTAACAAGTTGTTTACGAGAATAAAGCCCTTTATACCATAAAAATTGATCTGGTTCTAAATATGAAGATACAATACATAGCTTTTGTAACAGTGGTACACCATGTAGATCAAAATATTTCTCCATCTGTAGTATCCAATTTACCGGATCCTTGCCATCAAACTTCCTCATCTCGATTTTTCTTGATTTTAGGAGCTCAATCTTGAAACGACCATAACTCTGTAATTTGAGATATCCAAGTTCTGAAATTTCTTCTTGCAGTAGCTCTTTGAGTTCTCTTTCGAATCCCACAAGTCTGATCAGAATTTGATTATCCAAGAAAGGGTTATGTCAAATCTCCCACGGTGACCTGATTATAGACCTTTTCAGAAGAGCAAACTTGTATGAAGTGCCACGTGTCACTGGTTTGACCTTTGGATCTGAAAAAATATACAAAGGAAACTACAGTTTGTTCTCTTTCTGAAACTTCTTACAAAATTTCAATCTGATGCTCAGAGAGATAGTTATGACGATTTTCCCACGATGACTTCTTTGGAATGTAATTTGGGGGTCTGCAAAAACCCTCCCTTCCTCAGACTATATCTCCTAAAATATAGCGAGACAGTATTTGAAATTTGGAGTCAAGGTTTAGATGATTTCTTCTCAAATGGGTTTTTCTTTTAGCTTCGGAAATTTTGTAGCAAAATAGTTATAGTGAAAATTTCACAATGACCTGTTTTAGCTTAAATTTTGGAGCTTGCAAAAACCCTAACTTCCTTAGATCATATCTTTGAAAATATAGCGAGACAAGATCTGAAATTCTGACCCAAGCTTCAACGTGATTTCTTCTCAAATGGGTTTTTGTTTTAGCATCTGAAATGGCATAGAAAAAAAGTTATAGCAAAAATTCTACGCTTTCCTATTTGGAGCAGCGAAACCCTAGAATCCAAAGCTCTAATATCAAATGTTATGAAACCAGCTCACAAAAAGAAAGAAAAGATAGTTGAACGCCTTAGAATTCAGCCTCTTCGAGGGGGAAACCTCCTTTACATTACACAAAAGAACAATTCTTGGATGATACAAATGAAAGGACCTCCTTTCTCTATATAGGAGTATAAGGGGTCATAATATAATCAGAGCCAACATAACAATAATAATGTAAGGGCACAATAATAACAATAGTGGGCTTCTATGGGTCACAATAGTAACAATATGGGCACTACATGGGTACATCAATATAATAAGGGGTTTGTACTAATAACAACAAGGGGTTACACTAGTAGTATAGGGGCCTAACAGCTTCATTCCATAATAAAACTAGTTGTCCTTTTCCAAAAGTTTTACTTGTTGTTCACTTATTGAAATTTCTGTTTACAACTTCCTATCTTTTTTGGGTATTTCTAAAAGCTTATTTTCTTTGTTATTCCAGTTGAATTAGTTGATGAAGTCTAACTTCAATAGGCATAATTACCTCCACATATCATATTTGATATGCCATAACCAGTGCATTGATTTCCATATGTAAAAGTAACCTTTCATCCTTCCATATACTAGATGGAATGATGTTTATCTGATACTTATCTTTGCAGTAGCCCTGCAAGCCCATAAAGCATTCAACATCCTTTAATGTATATTTTTCTAATTCTCTGTGACTGTCTTCTTTAAGTTATTAATCAGGGTCTCTTTTTTTATTCAACTAGACCATTTCCTTATGGATAATAGTTGGAAGATTATCCTAAAAGTATTCCTTATTTTCCAAAAAACTTTCAAACTTAGATCCAATAAATATAGATCCATTGTTTTTGATCAATTTCTCCATAATGCCAAATCTTGCAAGGATCATTTCTTCTAAGAAGTGTATAAGATGTGTTATTTTTTCCTATTTTAAGGTTATTTGTTATAACTATTTTGCCACACTTTTTCATCAGATGCTTATGCTTTCTTGGGAAATTTTTCTTTTTTCCGTGTATACCTAACATTACCTTAAAAAAACAATTTTCAAAATCCATAAGTGACCCACCCACTGTAAAAGTGCGAATGTACATGGTTCTCCATAAGGTTCCCGTGAACAATTTTTTAAAATTTAAAAAATATATATAATTCAACTATTAGAAAAAAAATCCCACCTACAAGAGCCCATAACATAAACAACCCAACTAAAATCTAGTTTTATAAATACAAATCTTGGGTTTCCCTCATATGCATCCTTATATTTGGCATCCATACTCTACCAAATTTTCCCTAGATTCGGTTTTCTTATCTCATGCTTTTAAGCACTCCCTTCTATCTAGGAAACCCTAGTTTCCTTTCTTTGATGTTGAGACCTCTTATCTTGCATCACATTGCTTCTATTGGAGAGATATATTCTATGGCCTAGGTAGGAAGGCTACATCAATGTCAGTAGCCAGGATCAAATTATATCATAACTACTTCTTTGCTACTACTTTCCAATAAAGAAACTCACATTCCATTCCTATTTCCATTGTCTATATTTCACAAATTTGAATGTCTAATGGATATAATTATGAACTAATTTTATTTACAAGTTTATATGATTTGAATTTTGGATCCACTCTTAGTTTCTTATTTATCTTGCAATTTTGCAACCTTGGAAGGAGAAGTTAGGGTTTGGACCTTACGATATCTTCATCAACCATGGGACCTATGGGTGATTACCTTATGCTTACTTTGTGAATTTTAAGTTGTATGCATGCTTCTTTGAGTTTCTTTACTAAATTTTATATTTTGCTTTCATGGGGCTTCCAACCCTAGCCCTAGGTAGTTTTCCTGCAAACATAATTGGTGACTCCACTAGGGAAAATACTTTTGAGTATTTTCCATAAGGGTTGTTTTGCTTGATCTAGGTGATTAGGTAGTTGGCTTTCTCATTTTTCAGTCTTTTGGTCACTTTTTGAATCAATTTTTCTAGCCTAGTCTTTTGGATCCAGGATTCTTTTTTATTTTGCTCAATTTTTTGTTTATACACCTTTTTTTTTTACAACAATTGCATATACATGTAACTTTATTTAAGAAATATCGCGTACACATGAGTTGATTTTATAAAAATTATGTATGTACATCAAATTTCTTCTAAATGGTTGTGTATATTTCAAGAAGTGATTTTTTTCTTACTTTTCTAAGTACCCAATTGGTGTCAAATGCTTGGTTTTTACTTCAATATTTTATATGAAATTACCTTTGTTTTAGCTTATGGTTTCCTAGTTTCCAAGAGCTTTTGGTTTTGAGTTTGGTTCTTGGGCTTTGTTCCAAGGTTCTAGACAATTTTAGGTCTCTATGGTAGATTTTGTCATAGTTTTCTTGTAGTCCTTCTCTCTAATTTTTTGATCTTGTCTTCCTAGTAGTTGATTTTTGTATTGGATTTACTTCATTAGTTTAAGGATCTTGAGTTTCATTTGTTTGAAGTTCTATAATATCATTCACTTGGAGTTCTTGAATTTCATTTTTCTTGAAACTCTTGAAACTCTTTTCTTTGAAGTCTTTTGATCTTATTTTCCTTCACTTGTTTGAAGTTCTTGAATTTCCTTTTGTTGAATTTCTTGGATTTATTTTTTCTTGAAGCTCTTAGATTTCATCTTGTTTGAAGTTTTTGGATTTCACTTTTAAAGAATTTTCTTTTCTTTTTTTCCTTTTCTTTTTTCTCTTTCTCTTTGCACTTGTTTGAGAGTTTGAATAAGAGTCTTTTAGTGCTTGTGGATTTGGCATGTTGGTGGTTTGTTGAGACTTTATTGTTGCTTCAAGTTTATGGGTTACATTAGTGCATTGTTGCATTGATTACTTGTCATTGTTGCTAGTGGTTATTGAATTGTGCCTTTGCTTTTGCTTGCATTAAGACTTGTTGATATATTTTAGAATCTTGCATCACTTATTAGTTGCATTAGGGTTAGTTGCATTACATAAGTCAATGAATGCCTTTGTCATCTTTGAAATTTTGATTGTTTATTTCTAAAAGGAAAAGGAAAAAATGGAAAAATAGGATCTTGCAGAACCCTAGTAGAAATCACCTTTTCATCGAAGAAAGAGAGTTGTGTCACATGTAGTTAGGTTTTATTAATCAATTTATTTTGCATCATAACATCATTAGTTTCACTTCTACTACCTTTGACTTTATCAACAAAAAAAATAAAATTAATGATTAATTTAAAATAAACTAGGCTTTTTCTTTTCGTCATAGCAAACTAACTAGTCTAAGTGAGTTAGAGCCTTGGAATAGGTGTTCGGAGAGTAAAATCTTCAAGGCCAATTAGATAAAAACATGGAAGTTGATTAAAGAGTGACAATCCAATGTCACATAGGTTATGAGGGAAAATCCTCTCACACAAGAGTCAAGCATTAGGAAGTGTAACAATAAGGAAAGATAGATTCACCCTCTCTCCTAATCAGAGCACCTGCCCACGACTATCCCCCTCAGCTTATGATTGTGAATTGGTGACCTTACTTTCCTTTCCTAGGTACCACCGAGGTGGCTACAAGGGGGAATACCTATGGTACCCAAGAAATACGTTGTATCACTATCATAGTGCTCTTGTAGGGTGCCTTATGAAGCAAGGGTACTTGCACTAGGCAAGGCTATAGTTAGGGGGTTAGTGTAGCTATGTATGTTACCTTCGTTGGTAGGACTTGGGCCCTCAACATCCCAAGCTTACCTTGAGAGGGCCCTTTATCCATTTTCCTTGATTTTTTTGTCCAATTCTAATCACCCAGAGCAAAAATACTTGAAGGTTGTTTGATTGTATGCTATCTTTAGGATTTGTATAATAAGTTATTTGAGCTCCTAGCACACCTTAAGATATCTGGTCACTTATATATTTTTATTTGTAAAAGGTGGTTGATTGGCTAGTTTGTCGATCTAAGAGGCTTAACGAGCTTTCTCCTATGAGTGTCAAGCCTTCACCTCAGTGGTATAGGTGGGACTTTGCTGGTTCATTTGAACTAGTTCAATCTAATGTAATGGAGACAATCCTCCCTCGAGGGGATCTTTTATGGTGGAAAAGCTCTGGACAAAACTATTCCATTAACTTCTTGTGCACTTTTTCAGTTGGAATCTTTAGAAGACCAGGTTGAGATAGAAGATATCCCATACTTTTCTTGTCCAAATTTAGATCCTCTCTACAAAACCTTCATTATGCCATATCTTCCATAGGTACCTCAATTCATAACATTCCTTCAAACTTTCCTTCTTTCAATATGGCCAATGTTAGTGGCACTAACATGGCTATTGATATTGTCGGTGTTCATACACCATCTCCTACAGTTAGTGGAAGAACATTTTCCCTCCCTATTATGTGTACTTCTAAACCCAGCACAATGGTTGTTGGATCTACCTATTCTCCTAGCTAGAGTGCAATCACCCATCCTTTTTCTTCTTTCACTGGTGCCTTTTCATTTGGGATGTCAGTGGTTGATATCTCCTTAATCCCTTCTTCCCTTCCATATGGCGTTCCCTCCACCTTGCCTTCTATGGTAAGTTTTTCAATCCATTTACAGGATTGTGTTTTGGAAGTGGGCATGTCCTTCCTTCCATTCCCTCTTTAGGAAGCAGATCTCTTCTATTTCATGGTTTTTCTTAGTTTTCCAATGCTTTTCAAGGAGAAGGGGTTAAGATGTGGTATATCCATCATCGAGCGGGTAGGTTTCGAGTGTTCCTTATCAAGTTTTTGGTCATTAGGGGAGTAGTCCCTTCCCTACTGGTACTAAGTTGGAAGGCTATATGCCCTTTACTAACATTTGGAACCCTTACCAAGGGGTTTTTCGACTGTACAATGTAACAACAAGGGGAAATACTTCTTCAACTCATATTTTTGCTATGCATGGAAGGTATCCTTGGTATATTCCCAGAAAACAAGGATTTTATTACAATCCAAGAGTTTCTAGGAGTAATCCATGGCAACCTAGTTCGAGTCAAAATCTATGGTATTCCTTTCCTAGATATGGTCATTCTGGGGAATGGAATCACGTAGCTTAGTCATGCTTACCATTCTTGGTGACATTAATTTTCCAAATATCTCAAATTTAACAAACAGCTTGGTTCAATAAAATCCAAGTTTGCCCCCCGTCCCTACTAATCTTCCGTCGGGAATTCCTAAGTTCAAAGGAAAGTTTGGTGAGGATCCAACCGTCATACCACCACCTTTCACCTATGGTGTTTGATGAAATCCCTAATCAATGATTCCATTATGTTGAGGTTTTTTCAACATGTTTTGACTAGGATTGAATTAAAGGGGGGTGATTTTCAAAATTCAATGACTTGGCTACTATATTTCTTAACCATTTTCAATTTCCTATCCAATACAATGTTAAGATTGATTTTGTGGCCAATTTTAAGCAGGACAAGGCCACCCATATCTCCAACCATATCCAAGAATGGAAAATAAGGAAGAGGATGATCAAAGTAGATATTACTCATGAATTTTTCCCTGAATTTTTTCCATGAAGAGGAATAGACTATCTTTCAGGCCCAACAATTAGACCTCATTTATTCTCAATGGGTTGGACTTTATGATATCTTTCTTGATGCATCAATATTGTAGAAATAATTGAATAAACTAAAAATCGTGCCCCATGCTAATGGGGTAGTAGGGTCACTTAAGTCGACTATGACTAGTTTGTTAGTAAATCATTTGCAATAGATGATAAGCTATGTTGTCTACTCCTTGTTCCTTACCATATTCCATGGTCAATGTAGTCTAGTCTTTTAATCCCAAAGGAAACCAACAATCTAGAGGGAAAGAGAAAGGACATGGTAACAAAAAGAATAAGGATGGAAAGGATAGTGCAACTAAACCAAATAATGATATTGGTGAGGGTAAGAAAGAGAAAAAGAATAAAATTAAGTTCTCTTGCAGGTTGTGAAAGGGAGATCATCTCACTCATGTTTTCCTAAAGATTCAAGATGTGTATTTCTTTTTAGCACAATAGGGTCCATCTAGTTCTAAGGATACGCTTTGTTAGCCTCTACAATGTCCCAGGCTGAGGAGGAGATCGAAAGAGGTAACCTCGAACCACTTTCAGTTCAATAGCTAGCCCTACTGAACCAGATAGGGATCTCTCTAAGGATTTGTCAATGAATAACTGGAAAAGAAATGGATTTTAGTGTATATGTATGTCTTATTTGAGTATTTGAAAATTTAGGGTTTTTTAGGTTTGCTGGACTAGGGATGAGAGCAGGCAATTAGGTCAAGGTGTCAAGTGTGCAGTAACAAGCATAAAGAGGAGTTAGATAACAATGTGTTGTGGTGAACTTAAGATTTAGTCAATGTGGTATAGCTCTGAGAGTTTAAGAAATCATAATGAGCATGTAATAGCATGAATTCATTAATCTTAGAAGAAGAGAAACACAAACATGATTTTCCACATAAACAGAGTTTTGAATCCAAGAATTTTGCCTATATGATTGTAAGGAAAACCATAAGAAGAAATAAAAGCATGTAAAGAGAGATGCTTTCATCAATAAGACACTGATATGAAAGGAAAATAACACCATAGACTCACTAAACAAGTATTCCTGAAAAATAGCTGCAACTACTCCTTGATTAGATGTATGAAAACATAAGTTACAAGTCTCTCCACAAAAGTCCAACCCTTCTCACTGAATGAGAAATCATACATATAGACTCAAAACAACCATTTCCACCCTCAAGGGTTGAATCCCTAAGTGGTGGAAAAGTTCCCAAGAATCTCTCAACCAACAAGAGAGAGTAAGAAGGTCAAATACAAACTCTTATTTTAGACTTTGATTTCAGTTTTGCTACATTTATGAGGACTAATTAAGCACAAAAACAATATATGGCTAATTAATTCAATAATTACATCATCAAGTCTTTAAAATATCTAAATTACATCATAAAACCAAGATTTGGCGAAAATGAAGTGAAAAAGACAGCTGCGTGTATAAGGGTAGCGCATTTGGCTATAAGTGTAGCGCGTTCAGCTATTAGCCTATCGCCATATTGCAAGCAGGTTTTGGAAGCTTTCCAGAAGTCAAATTTGAAAAGTGAGAGAATGATCAACTAGAATTTTCTGTCTAGTTTCCACAACAACTTGAATTTTTGGAAATGTCCCATGGGAAGGCCTTCACAAATCGATTCTTCCGAGGTGACTCTATAAACACAGCGCCTGCTTCATAACAGTGGCAGAAAGTGACTTTTTCACCTCTTTTTTGGCCTTTTCTCCTAATTAGCTCATTCACATGCTTCAAAAAGTGGATATATGAGATACTTAGGAAAATATCTATCCAGGGATATAAAGTTTTTGGCATTTGGAGCTCTGAGATGAAAGTGTAGCGCCAAGGTGCTGCACTTATAACTTTCTCTGTATTTTTAAAACAGTCAAAAATCACCAAACTTTTGAAAATGACAAAAATTTCAGTTACTTTTGCTAAATCGATTGTTGAATCTGTGGACTATATTTCCATTTTTATGGCTATTGTAATAGAAGTCTCTGCTTTTTAAGTACATGCAATAGAATTTGTTGCTATGGGAATAACTGTTGAACATTGGCTTGATGCTCTTTTTCCTTTAATAAATATTCTAATTCAGTTTCCATTTTCTGTATTTGCGAATTATGTTCAATAATAATCTTAAACATGCTTTCTTTCTCTTTCTCTAATTCACTAATTTTTTTGGTTTGTGGATCTTCTGTGGTAGGGAGTTTTAGTTGTTTTCTTAATGCTAGGATATCAACATTTTAAGTCCAAATCATTTCTTTGGTAGCCTTGACAGTACTGGAATCATATCCCAATTTAATTACCAAATATTCTAAGGATTTTATCTTGGTATCCTTAGCCAGGGATGATATATTTTCTAACTTTAGCTGTGACTGAATATTATTTACTAAAACATACAACTTAGTTGCTGCCATTGCGGAGCTAGTCAAGGTGGAGTAAATCATTTCTATAGCTTGCTTATGTAATTCAATCTGGTCAATAAGATGAATATGTTTGGTATCAAAAGCAAAAACATATTTTTTGTCATCTTCTGCTGTCCTAGGGAAGGGAACTTTAGGCTCCAAGAGGGCCATCTGAAACTGTCCTTTCTTAGTATCTAGTGTAGAAAGAATCTTGTGATGAGAAGATGAAGTCTTCTTCCATAATTCAAAATAGGTGGTGGTCTTTAGTGCTTCATTTTTCTTCATGATTTTTCTGTATCTAGCAAAGATACTTGGTTTTGTTGCACTGTGAGTTCACTCGGGTCTTGAGAAATTGAGGATACAGGAGAACTTGAGAAAATCTCTTCAATCCTTAGAAAATTTGCAACATGGGGACTTGTTAGAACTAATGTAGTCTGCTCATGTGAGCTTTCTTCCTGAAATTTCTCTTCAAGAGGATTATTTTTCTTCTTCTTCTTATACATTATAAAATTTGTTTCTTGAATTTCTGAAACTAAAGGGGAATCACTTTCCCTTGTCCTCTTAGCATGTTTCTCTTGTGGAACTTTATTTTGTGATCTTGTCGAAATGAAGACATGCTCTTATGCTTCCTGCAATGTATTCTGCTATCACTCCTCTTGATTCATGTACTATTCAATTTCTGGTCTGTGAGTGTTTGCATAAGGAGTAGTTTCATGTTTTAACCTTAACCTAGAAATAATTCTCAAGGGATCGTAAGCCCAGGTATAACTTAATTTGAGCTTCATTTGTTTCAAAAGAAGACCCACCTCCTTTGTTGTTGCTCTAGTGTTGCAAATGAATGGCCCAATTTGTAATTTTGATACGGGTAATATTGATACATGTACTAATCTCCAGTATTGTCTGCTCACTGAGGTGAAGGATTCTCTTGATTTCAGGTGAAATATTAGGAATAGCATAACTATTGAGCAACCATGAAACCATATATAGAAACCAATTTGTATAATCACTGAAGGAAAATTCATTGGTTTTATTCCTTACCAAGGAAGCCCAATGAATTACAAACTGAGGATTATCCTATTCATCTAACTTCGTAATAGAAACTCAAATTTATCTGCTTGATGAAACAGGAACAAGTATACAAGAACTGATTGGTATTTAAAAGCTCCTTCAGTAGAAAACTTCAAGAATTTATCATGGATAGCTTCTTACAGATATCCACTGTAATTGAAGATAATTTAGAGTTTTTCACCTATTGAAAACACTGATAGAAATCCTAGAATAATTTCATCAACCCATTGATTAGTTGGATAACCTAATAGACAAGAAACCATTGAGACAACCTGTCTAGTCATTTCTAGAAACATTGATGAAGGGTAAGGAGGATTTGTTCTTAGTAGCTCTGCATTTTCAGGTAAAAATATCTCGAAAATCTTATCTCTTTGATGGAAAGTGAGTTTTTTATAAATTTCCATGAGGGAAACTACAAAAAAATGGTGCAGAGGGGTGAAGGTTTAACCTGAACTATTTGGCATATAGACTCAAGGGATACTGCGAACAAAATATCATTGTTTTGAGAAATAATGGCTCTTTGGCGTGGAATGTACCTAAAATGACACCATTCTACAAATTCTGGAAAGGAATGAGTTTGAGGGAAGATTAATTGAGGCAGGAAGGAGTCCCATATGCTCAATTCATCGCCAGCATTAGAGAATTTCTGTTTCACCCAATTGTGCAGTTCATAGAGACCAAACTCACATTGGGTCTCAAAAATTTTGTACTATTGGCCAACTAAGGGTAACTCGTCTAAGTCTACAACAGGAGGAAGAATTGAATTTTCTTCAACTACTTTAGATTCTCCTTTAGAAGAAGACCTGACGCAAATGTAAGAGCAGGAAACCTCTTTTAGATTACACAAATGAACAATTCTTGGATGATACAAATGACAAGACCTCCTTTCTATATATAGGAGTCTAAGGGGTCCAAATACAATTAGAGCCTACATAACAATAATATTGTAGGGGCACAACAATAGAAATAGTGGGCTTATATGGGGCATAATAATAACAACATGGGGATTATATGGGCACAATAATACAATAAGGGGTTGCAGTAATAACAATAAGGGGTTGCAGTAATAACAATAAGGGGTTACACTAGTAGTATATGAACCTCACAAAATGTATATTTTTTATTTATGCATGAGGATTAAACCGTTTAGAGGGATCATTGTTGACAAAAGCGGGGTATTTATTGCGGGAAGGCAACGATCATGATAGAGTGATCAGATAATATAACAGTTATTAAATGGGTGAATGGGAGTCGTACAAATGGTGGAGGGAGAGTGGCAATTTATTATTTGGCACGAGCGGAAATGATCAATTGGGATTTTTCGGGGGGTGGCGTGGATGGTAAATGGTTTTGGAGAGGGGGCGTCTGAAATGAACAAGAGGACACATCAGTAGCAACGGGTTTGTGAATTCATATTTTCGAACCCCCCCGGTTAAATGTCAGAAGTCTGAGGGGGGGGGTCCGAAATGTTCCCCCAACTGTTGATCTCGGTGGGGAACATCCCAATGGTCCACAATAATACAATCATTACAATAAACGACAAAAATTCAAATCGCACTATATAAAAGTATTTTAATTAGTTGCTAATTGATGTTTAAACTAATTAATTATATATGTGGCAGCATTTAGATTAACACGTCTTATGCACAAGATTTATTTCTTTTTCCTTTTTTCCTTTTTATTTTTCTATATTTATATATCCCTTTTCTTTTTCTATTTTTGTTTTTATATATATATATATATATATATCTATGTGTGTGTGTGTGTGTGTGTGTGTGTGTGTGTGTGTAAAAATACAAAGTAAGTTACAACATCGACTCCATCTAAGGACCGCTTCCTCCTGTGCGATGCAGAGAAGATGCAAATTCATGTGCCTTTTCCTTGGGCTATGGAGTCCTTGCTGTGAAAATCACACTCGATAGTTGAATTTAAATAAAACCGGTAATGTACAATGAACTATGATTGTGGGCAACTTCAATACTGAATGTAGTGTTTAATATATTTTCCATTGACAGGCAATGAAGAATATCTTCCTTCCAGATTCTGCAAGATAAAAGTGTTATTTCCCTTTACTTCTGCAATGTTGAATGGTCCTAACAAGAGATTATCAAATTTACCATGTTTTCCTCTTTCCTCTCTTTTGGCATCCCATCTTAAAACTAAATCTCCTTTCCCGAAGTCTCTTTTCCTAGCCTTTTTGTCAAATGAGTTCTTCATCTTGTTTTGATATTGACAAAGCTTGTACTGAACTTCCTCTCTATCTTCATTCAACTCAATGATCGAATTGGTTATTCTTGAACAATCATCAAGTTCCTCATATGGTTCCTGTAAAAATTTCATAATAGGAAAAGCTAGTTGTGTAGGAAAAATTTCCTCATTTCCATAAACAAGTTGGAAAGGGGATTTACCAGTAGATCTCTTAGGTGATACCCTGTTAGCCCAAAATGAATACTTGAGATGACTATGTTGAAAATAGCAACAAGAAATGATAAAAATAGAATCTAGAAATTCCAATTTTAATTTGTCCTTGAATTAAAATTGTGAATTAAAATCAAATTTAGTCTCACCAGCTGCTTGGAAATAATTAATTAATTCATTATGGATTAATTAGTTGCAGAAATTCAAGTTAGAGGTCTTTCTACAGTCATGCAAGAGTTATCCCTTATATTAAGGAGATAAGATTGAGTTATATTTGAGTTGTAATTAGTTAGCTCAGTTTATTGAGTTAAGTCCAGTTAAATTAGTTCCAAACTATTTGAGGAACTAATTGTGAGTTATCAATCAGTTGATGCACGCATGCACTCAACTAGTGTACTCCAGATAACTGAAGATTCCCTCATCAGAAACTCTTGCATGTCTATTCTGAGAAAAACTGAGTTGATCTAAATGTCAAGGACAGTTTACTATCAGTTGCATGTGTTTTCCTACAAAGGAAAATCATGCATGTAATCAAGGGAAGGTTCCTTGAGGATTGCACAATTCTGACAGTGTGTTAGAGCAGTGTGTGAGAGCAGTGTTCCACTGGGTGAAGGAGATCATCCCAGAGGAACTGCGCAAGGAAATAGGAGCTTGGAGGGTAGAGAGGAAGGCTTGTGAGAAGCCATGATTACTTGTGAGCATCTGTTAGGATTGTACTGAGAGCTGGCTAGTTGTGAGAGCTAAGGCTTTGTATAATTCCTATGTATTTCCACCTTGTATGATAATACAGATAGTGGGGTTTTTTAGCTAAGGATTTCCCCAAAGTATTTTCGTGTGTCTTGAATGATTGATTCTTCTTCTTCTTGTTATATATGTTCAACTCTGATTCATCTCGATCTTTAAGATTCCACAAATTGATAGTAGAAGTAGATTATAGTATTTTTCTTTGGTATATTGCATTATCGGGTTAATCTATAGTCAGATTTTCTACATGATCTTAGAGGTAGATTTGTAGAGAATTTGCAGAATTTCTACATGGTATCAGAGGTAGGTGATCTATAGAGAAATTTCTACAGACTATCCTAATTCCTTTTATGATATGTTAGTACCTTCTTGATAACTTTGACTAGAGTCTTATTTGATGATTCTGCCAATCCATTTCCTTGAGGGTAATATGGGGTAGAATGATGTAATAAAATCTGATAATTTTGGTAAAAATTTATCATTTTGACACTATTGAATGCTTGCCCATTATCAGTGACTATTTTTTGTGGACAACCAAATCTGGATAATATGTTTTCTTCAATGAATTTGATGACTACGATGTCTGTTGCATTCTTGACAGGGAAGGATTCTACCCACTTTGTGAAGTAGTTTGTAGCAGTTAGGATCCAGCTATGTTGATTACTAGATGCTGGAATTATTTCTCCTATGAAATCTAATCCCCATTGTAAAAAGGGTGCTTCAATCAATACTGGAACTAGTGGAACTGTTGCTAACCTTTGGTTCCCAACAAAAATCTGACATGGAATACAACTTATAACCTTGGATCCAATTTGTGAAAACAATTTCGGCCAATAAAATTCCACTCTCAGAATTTTATATGTTATTTCTCTACAAGAATAGTGTCCTCCACATATACCTTCATGAAATTGTTCTATAACACCTTCTGTTTCATTTTCAGTTAGACATAAAAGAAGGATATTCAATGGATCTTTTCAATACAGATTGGCATTAATGATGCAATATTTCATAGCCTTTAGTCTGAGAGTTCTACATTGATTCTTTGTGAATCCAAGAGGATACTCAAAGTCGCAAATAAAATGTATAATATCATCATACCATTTAGATAACAGGAACTTTTCATCAATATGAAGTGGAAGAGGAATTGAGTCTGCAGTAGAAGAAGGTTCTTGTGTGTTCTTCTCTCCTAAACTTTGAGAAGGTTCTTGTGTGTTCGTCTCTCCTGAACTTTGAGAAGGCTATTGTGTGTTCTTCCCTCCTGATACGTGCATGATAGTATTGATTCCTAGGACTTTACAGTTTGATTCAGCCAAGAATTTGGCTAAATCTTGACCTTTCGTCAATTTGGTATATTTGATATCTAAATCAAATTCTAGTATTTTTGCAATCCATCTTCCTCTCCTATCATATGTATCAAGTTATGTTAAGACAGCCTTTACAACATTATTTGGGACATAGGTAGTATAGGAGAATGAAGGACATAAGTTATGAAGCCTTTTAGGGCTTGCACAAGAGCATAGAATTTCAATGATATCATATTTCAGCTCAGCATCTCACATTACTTTGCTGAAAAAGACAATAGGTTGGTCATCTTCATTAATATTCTTTGGTAATAAGACAACAACTAAGGTAGTATCAGAGGAAAAGGAGAAAATGCTAAAAGGCTCTAAATATTCAGGATAGGTTAGTATTGGGGCTTCACAAATAGCTTTATTGATATGTGTAAAATCATACCTTTCCTGCGCTATCCATTTGACGCCATGATCTTTCTTTAGCATATCAGTATATCTTTGACTATCTCAGTATAATTTGTTATGAATCTTCTAAAAAAATAATCTTTCATAGAAAATTTTGAGTTTCCTTTTTATTTTTGGGTAGGCTAATTACCTCAATGGTCGAGACTCTTTTTGGATCAATCACTACTCCTTCCTTTGAAATAATGTGTCCAAGTAGCTTTCCTTCCTTTATTGAAAACAGATATTTATTTGGATTGAGGAAAATTTCAAATTTCCTACATCTATCAAAAACCTTCCTCAATTATTTTAAATGTTCCTTATAAGAACTTGAAAATACAGTTAAATCATCAAGATAAATAACAACAAATTTGATAACATTACCAACAAATTCTAGGTCCATTTCTCTTTGAAAGTTAGCTCCTAAATTGGTTAGGCCAAATGGCATTCTAGCACACATAAATGTACCCCAAGGAGTTGTAAATGTTGTTTTTTCCAAATCTTATGGGCTTACCAAAATTTGATTGTATCTAGAAATGCCATCCAACATTGAAATGAACCTGAAACTTTTTTGTAGCAATTGATCCATTTTGGGCAATGGATAATTGTCCTTTAAAGATAGTTTGTTTAGGTTTATGAAGTCTACACACAATATTATTTCACCGTTTTTCTTCCTGACATGAACTAGATTTCCTATCCAATCATAGTATTTTAGGGGAACAATAATTTTTGCATTCAATAAAATCTTAAGATCTTTTTCAATAGTTGGAAGCAAAACTGGATTTATTCTTCTCAATTTATGTTTGAAAGGTTTAGCTTCTAGCTTGAGAGGAATTTTATGTTCAATAAGAGTTGTGTCATAGGTTTTAAGTTCTTCATAAGACCAAGCAAAGAAGTATTTATAATGTTTAAGAAGATTAACATATTTGTCTTTTGTTTCCTAAGGTAATGATGCTGAAATTTTTACATTTATAATTTCTTCATTGGTTCCAATAATACAATCTTCAACATCCTCTTGTTGTGCACTTGATAATAAAGTTTTTGAAACATCACTATTATCAAAAAAAAATTAAAGAGGAATCAATCCCTTTGAAATGTAATTATTAGGCAATTGAATGATATTATGATCAACTACTTTGTGATTTAACTCAGAAGTTTGATTTTCGTGATTATTGGACTTATTTTCATTGATTTGTTCTTCTTCAATTTATAGAGCTAGAAACTCATCAATTTCTTGTAAGAAAACCTTTAATTGGTCATCATCTTTGAAAACTTGCCAATGTTTAAAGTTGTCATGGATTGAAGGTATGTACTTTACTTGAATTTGGTATTGCAATTGCATAGGATCAAGAATTTTGAAAGAGTTAGCAAAGACTGCTAGAGAATATGCATAAATGTTTTTGTCTCCAAGCACTGTTGTAATATTAAAGGCTCGAAAATAATTGTCCGCAAATCCCATACCTCCATTCGATAAGATCTAAGCCTATGATGTTTTGCTTGGCATAGATTTCTAATTTGTTTCAAAGTTAGCTCTGAGTCACCAAATACACTTAAGTTTTGGAATTTCAAACTTTTAGCTACTCTAATCCTAAAAGTAAGGCTTCATACTCTGCTACATTGTTTGTAACATCAAAGTCTAACTTGAAAGATTGAGTTATATTTTCTTTGTCTCGAGAAATAAGTACAATTCCATTTATAGCTCCATATTTGGAAAAGGATCCATCAAAGTATAGCTTCCAAACATCAGTATTTATACATTTGGGTTTACTAACAATCTATTCAATGCTAAGTTGAGAATTTTGGAGATTATTAGTTGTTAACGTAAAACACCCAAAATTTTGATCAACTGCATAAATAGGATGGTTTATTATTTGATCATATTTGAAAACAATATTAATAAATCTCACCTTTTTGTATAATCTCAAGTTCTCTCCGCCATAAACAGGAATTGTATCAAAATACATATCCATTTGGAGACTTTCCCCTAACTTGGCACAAGATCTAGATAATAACATCCCAAATTTTGGGGGAATATCTATAACAACAATATCTAAAACTACACTCTTAACAGGGATCTGAGCAAGAGTTACAACTAAATCTTTGATTAATCCAAGACAAGGTACTTTCTTTGAATCAAAGGTATATAGATCATGATAAGGTCTTGTGATTTGTAATTGAAGTTGGTCCATAATTACTTTAGCCATTAGATTATGAGAAACCCCAGACTCTAACATACACTTATATAAGAGAAGATCATGAAACTTCAAAGTAACATAGAAGGGAGGGACATTTTCATCAATCATATCAGAACTAGGACCAAAAACCACTGAAGGTTTTTCATCCTCTAAACTAATCACATCTCCCTCAGCATCAATACTTGAAGATTGAATCCATTTTGACACTTGATTCTTGTAACCCAGATTTTTGAAGAGTTCAGATAATGGAATTGGAATCTTAACTCTCTCTAATTATTTTTCCACATTAAAAGTTGTTGGAACAATCTTTTCATATGTATTTTGTTCATTTGGTGGATTTAATGGTTGAACTAATGTTGTTTATGTTTCAACTGTTTTGACCAAAGGTTCATTAGTAGTGACATTTTTAGCTGGTCTACCAGGTCGTGGTCTTGTTCTTAAATCATATCTTTTGTTTAATTATGCAATGAGAAATTTAGAGAAGGCTTTCTATTTAGAAACTTGAGAAGCCTCCTGATTTTGAACTGAAGGTTGATCATGAGAAACTGGAATTATAGCATTTTGTGGTGATGGATCATCAAAATAATTGATATCATTTGTAACTAAAGGACCAATTTCTTTAGGTTCCTGATCATCAATCATCAATGGGGGTTGAATTTGTTGATCAATATTAGGCCTTTGCAAGAATTGAGGCTGAAAAGGTATCTTATATTGAACTTGAGGTCTATTTGATATGGTTGAACTACTCTAGGTCGTGCTTCCATTTTTGAAATTCTATTTGAAATATTTCTTAGTAGAGAAGTAATTTTATCTATTTTATGATCTTCATTCTTTTTTTCAGAAGAAGAAGTACCTTGTTCCCTAGATTTCATCTTTCTCTCAGCTTTTTCTACCTTTGCCTTAAGTTTAGCTGATGTTGACCATTAGCTTCAACTTTAATCGCATTTGTCTACGTATTTGCTAGGGTGACATATGTTCTTTCTCTAAACATAACAACAAAATCATCATCAAAACCTTTAGGAAATCTAACTTTAGCTACAACAACTAGTGGTTTACAATCTGATGGCATTTTGTTATAAATTTTATTAAATATTTTTATGAAATCAACCATAGGTTCACCAGGATTTATTTTTAGATCGTCAAATTCAGTAAGATAGTAAACATGATCCTTTTTAACTCCCCATTGGTTTTCAAAGATAGTGATTAATTCATTCCATGTAGGAATAGAACGAGCTCGCAATTATCTAAACCAAATCCTAACATTTCCTTCAAGAGATTGAACAAATAGTCTCATGTACACATCTTCATGTTCTGTGTTCATGTTATCAGTGAAGTCCAAAAGGGAAATCAAATGATCTTCAGCAGATAAACCAGTTTCCCCATTAAACCTAGGTAGGTACTTTAGATATCTGTCTGTAAATTATTAAGCTGACCAGTGAGGACTAATGTTGCAGAATGAGCCTAAATAATAGGTTGAAAACCATTCATTTGATTAGGTGAAGATAGTGAAGATGAAGATGAACTTTGAGGAGACAAAGAGCAAGAAGATGAAGATGAAATTTTGGGGGAAGAAGGGGGTGAAGATGATTGAGAAGAATTTCTAGAATTTTTTATTAGTGGTGATTGTATAACTAACTTCTGCACTTCTGGACCAAATTTTCCTTCACTATCAAATAAAGAATTTTTACAAATAGAGAAGTTATCTTCAAGTTTAGCAAAAGTAGATCGATAGGTATGAATGACAAAAGAAATAAAATCACTAAGTTTTAATTCAGGTAATTGTAAACCTAATTATGCTTCTGATTTGGGAGATTCTTAAAGAGTTTCAAGAATTTGATAAGATTCTAACTGATGAACAAGAAGAGCTAACTGCAAATCAACCCCTTTGGATAAATTTTCTAACTCTTTTGGTGGTAGATCTGATAATTCAGGAGGAATTGGTACATGTCTAAAAGCATCAATATCTGAAACAATTTCAGGTGGAAGTGATACAGGAGCAGAAGTAGAAGCATCCAATCTTCATCTTAAAGTGGCAAATCCCAACAGCCTCTCTGGATCTAACAATGGAGAATAAAGTTGAGGATCTGAGAGAGATGTGGTGTGCCTGCGTGAAGCTAGTTATGTTTTGTTGAATCACCAGGTGAAAGATTTTAACGTACTAACCTTTTATTCACCATTAAAATGAAATCCTATCATTGTCCCAGGGAAAGATAATTCAAAATTTTGTATCCTCGACAATGACGCCAATCTGATGTTGTACCTCTATAGACAATTCTAGGTTAAGGAATTATGCTAAAGCACCTAAAATCTTTTGTTTTGTTTTTTTTGGATTTTTGGATGACCAATGCTTTAAACTGTTAAACAGGTGCATGCCCTTAATTATTTATGATATATTAAAATGGTTGACTCTTCACCTTTAACATAATTTAGCTTTAAAAATATGTGTAAGGTTGAACTTAAGTAGATATATAATCCATTAAATATTTAAACATAGTATTTAACTAATCATAAACAAGTGATGCGTGTAAAATCCTTTTACAACCAAACAAAATATATTTAAAGCTTAATTGGGAGTGACAATTAAAAGATGTAGAGGAACTAATTAAAACAGAAAGTTCTAATTAACCAATCTATGTAATTGATTATAATTTCACAGGGGTTTTCAGATTGATCCGGATTTAAACAAGAATGCAACAAATTACAAATATAACCATAAATACAGATATGCAACAGAAATAACATTTCATTTCACTAATATCAAATACTGAAATATGCTTACAAACAAAATGGAAATAAGACTAGCTCGGGTGATGGTAGCTTATCTCTGAGAAGAGATGTGGTGGCTACATGCCTCTGAATTGAGTTACAATGAGGCTCAAGGGCCTTTTTATTATTGAACAATAATAGAAAACCCTAAACAACCAATACCCTAACCCGAGGAGATGTAACACCAAGATTTTATGGGCCTCGTTGGGGTTAGTTGGGCAACCAACTTCCCAGGGTCATAACTTGGTCATATTATCTCTGTTTGACGCGTATGATATCTCATTGGAAATATCTCTCCGAGGACTACAATTTCTGACATGATTTCCTTAAAAATCATCATAGGAATTTTACCCAAAAAACGTCGTTTAGGGCCTCAAAACAGCTCCAAAAGTTCAAGACCCGAAAAACTTCTAAAAATAGTAAATTGTGCTACAATTAAGGAAACTGAAAAACTAAAAGAGGCAGTGGTGGGGATCCAAGTGGAATAGGCAGGTGTCCACCAACATCCACCTGAATCATTCCCCCCCTGAGGAAGAAATGGTCCCCATTGCATTGAGTTCCTCCATGATATGGGGAAACTGCAGTTGAACTTGGTCCCTGGTGAGTTGTTCTACAATCTCTGATGTGTACAGTAATGGTGGGAAGCATGGTCGAAGGTGATCCACATTGAACACTGGGTGCAAGCCAAGGAATGGGGGAATGTTGTGCTCCAAATCATTGTTTCCCACAACCTTGGTAATGGTGTAAGGACCATATCAGAATGGTATGAACTTCCGATGGGCTCTTGTAAGGCGTTATTTCTGCAAATGCAACTAGTCTTTGTCGCCGACCTGAAACTTGTGTGGCACCCAATGTTGATTATGTCCCTGCTTGTACTTGGTGTTTTCCATAATGGAGGGGTGATATCTCGACCCATTGGGTAGAGGTACTCTGGGAGTCAGATCAAACGAATGCTTGGCCCGACAGTGCAACGGTACCCCTGTGGGTGAGAAGAAGATGTCCTTATATTATTTCATGACAGTATCCACTTGCTTCTATTCCGTGGAGAAACCCTTTCGGGGGGCCATGGATGTGGCTATGATCTTCCCCTTACTTTGAGAGCGAACCAGAAAGAACACAAATTTCCTAATCTGGGAGATGATCTTACTACATTTCTTGGAAAAGATCAAAGAGGTGGCGGTAGGTGGGGCTACCTTTGGTATCATGTATAACGTATTACCCAAAGAAATATTGACTGAGTGAGGTCTAGACTCATATACAACATGTCGCTTCCACAACTATGGTTGTCCTAATAATACATCACAAATGTCGAGAGGAGCAACATCACAAAATACCTCATCTGTGAAGGGCTTGATGTTGTAGTGAAGGTAGCACAACTAGCTGACTCAAAGATCTCGTCCTTAGTGAAGCCACCCGATGATGTATGACTGCGAGTGTGATATGTTCAGTAGGCCTAGCCGCTTCACAGCCTCTGCTGAAATGAAGCTCTTTTTCGCTACCACTGTCAATAATGAATTGCAGCGGCGAACCCTTCACCCACATTTGTGAGTGGAAAACATGCTCCCCCTCCTCTGGATCTTCGAGCTCATTCTTTTGGATCTTAGTCGTGGCAACAATGGCACCAGGCTCCACATCAATAATCTGCATCCCTTTTTCATTCCTCTTGTTGGGTTCTGACTTAGGGTCGAAACATGCATCTAATTCTGAAGCTTTCAACTCAACCACCAATGACTGCTTAGCCTGACACTCACTTGTGTTGTGAGTGTGGCTCTGATGGATCTCACACCACTTTCCTGTGTCCTTCTTTGAGTTCGTGGTGGTGTTCTTTTCTTGCAGCTTCGACAACTTGTCTTGGGTCACCCCACCTTGGCTTTGTCCTTTGTTCTTCAAATTCATAGATCCAAAGTCTTGCTTCTTTTGTGTAAACTTCTACTCGATCTTGACAGCGTATTGGTACATCATGCTAAGCGAGGAGATGTCCAGGAACTCCATCTCATCCTAGATGTAATTATGTAGGTAGTTGTGATATTTGAGTACCAAATGCCACTCAGAATCTTTAATACCCAACTTTGTGTGAAGGGTGTGAAAAATATTGGTAAACTTTGGCACGTCTTGGTCCCTTCCCTGTCGCAAAATGGTCCACTTTATGTATTTATCCTCATAGCTTCCAACAAGGTAGTACTGCTCCTTCATGGAATCCCGAAATGAATTCCAAGTGTGTGCGGCTGAACATAGTGAGGTCGTATTTTCATCCTTCTGCTCACAATATCTTTCCCACCAATCCTTGACATGGGGGGCAGCTTTGAGAAGTGCAAAAGTGATCTTTTCCAGGTTGGAAAAATCATGAACAGAAAAATATCCTTCTAACAGATTTAACCATTTATCTATGACATATGCATCTATCTAACCCTCAAATATGGGAATGTCAAAGTTAACTTGTTCCTTAAAGGGTGTGGCACTTCCAGAGTAGTTGTTGGAAGTAGATGCATCGCCCCTGTGTAGCCACTAAAGGATTTGGGAAAGTTGTCCATCATCATGTTCCTTTATCACTTGAGGTCTCCTTCGAGCAAGATTTTGATAGGGTCTCTTGCTCCCTCATATTTATTTCTTCCCTCGTAGGCATCCGTCAGGGTTTGTGAGGCTAATCTTGCAAAGGTTCAACCAGATCGAACCCTAACTCCTTATATCCCAACCTCAGTGGGGACATGCAAAGAAAAACATAGAAAGAGCATACCGCTCTTATACCATTGATCCAGATTTAAACGGTAACATAATAAATTACATATATAACCATAAATACAAAGATGCAACAAAAATAACACTTCATTTCATTAATATCAAATATTGAAATATGCTTACAAACAGAATGGAAATGAGACTAGCTTGGGTGATGGTAGCTTATCTCTAAGAAGAGATGTGATACCTGTATGCCTCTGAATTGAGTTACAATGAGGCTCAAGGGCCTTTTTATTATTGAACAATAAGAGAAAACCCTAAACAACCAAAACCATAACCCGAGGAGATGTAACACCAAGAGTTTACGGGCCGCGTTGGGGTTAGTTGGGCAGCCAGCTTCTCGAGGTCGTAACCTGGTCATATTGTCTTCGTTTGACATGTATGATATCTCATTGGAAAGATATCTGCGAGGACTACAGTTGCTGATGTGATTTTGTTTAAAGTCATTGGAGGTATTTTTCCCAAAAAAAAAACCGTTGTTTAGGGCCTCAAAACGGCTCCAGAAGTTCAGGACCCAAAAAACTATTAAAAATAGAAAATTGTGCTACAATTAAGGAAACTGAAAAACTGAAAGAGGCAGTGGTGGGGGTCCTAGTGGAATAGGCGGATGGCCACCAACATCCACCTGGATCACAGATAGAATGATATTCAGTCTTATCTTACCCATATTTCCCATTAATTTCAAACATAAGTAACATAGAAGTACTCACAGGAACACAAGTTGTTTCAAAATGAATCCAAAATCCTTATATTAATCTCAAAAAAAAAACTCAAAGGATTACAATTCTACTTAATAGTTTATCACAAGGGTTCAATCCTTCATACTTCGATCTACAAAGTATTTATACAATTTTCTTCAAAATATCTTGATTTAAAAGTCAAGATTTATTTACAAAATATCTTTAAAACTAATTACAAAAATAGAACTATAAAATAGGAAAATTGAATTGCTTGGACATATCTACACATAATTCAAGACTTCTAGTGGTGGTTGAGACTGTAAAAGTTGTTTTTTTGTTTCCTTTCCTAATCATGTGTCCTTTTTCTCCTATAAAGTTGCATCGTGTTGTTAAAAATTTGTTGCCTGCTACTAGACACTTGTTTTTTGTTCAATCAATGAGCTGACATATATTTTCCCATCACTCCCATTATTGTATTTATGTCGTTGAATGTGGTGATTGGAACTACTGATACAACTTTTGGAATATGCTAAAACAACTCCAAAATACGTGATCAATCAAAAGAAACCCATGTCTATAATACATACCGAGCACCTTTTGTTTATCTAGAGATACGTTTGAGGAGGTAATTGAGTATAAAACCCAAGAAGAAGAATAGAAATGTTGGATAATATAGCTGTATTGAAAGAGAAAATAATAGTGGAAATGAAAAAAGAAGGGAAATCGAAAGTAGAGGCCATATAATTCTTGTTCATTCTATGGATATAATTCTTCTCTATCAAATTATTTGATTTCAATGGGCTTATAAGACATACTCAATGACATATCTAGGAATATGGACTTCATTTTTCTTGCATTTCCCCATATTTTCTTCACTATCACCTCTATATTCATCATCACCCTTCTTATCATCATCCCCTCCTTCCTTCTTATCCCCACCACATCAACTTCATTCTCCCTCCTTTCTATATTTCCCACATAATTTTGGTCCCCTTCTTAATTGCCTCCATCCTTTTTATGTTATATGATCTTCATATAATTCTTGGATAATCTATAATTATGAATAATATTTTAGCATTGAGATAACAACATTCAACATTAATGATAGCATACAAGCACAATAGAATATAGTACAACATTTTTTATCATTTAAAACTTATTTTAATTATCCATGGTAGTATTGAAGTTTGGGTGTAAATGGAAATGGAGGCATGGATATTGTTTCTACTCTGTCTTTTCACTCTCTTTTGGGATGTAACAATCCATTTGCATTGATAAGCAGAAACTAATGGTACTTCTTAGTGCAAGCTTTGTTGTACCTCATGAAGTAATTTAAGAAGTTCTATATTGGTCCTTGTTCTCTACCATTTCATTCCCATCATGTTACCCTTGCTATTGAATGTGGTGATTGGAACCATTGTAATTATTTCTAAAATGCACCAAAACAATAACACCATCAAGGACCTCAAAAGAAGCTCATCTTTGTTATGCAAACTTAGCACCTTCAATTTATTTAAAGATCCATTCACCCTCCTTTTCTTCAATGCCTCCTTTGAATTCATATTTTTCTTTATTATCATATTCTCCTCCCTTTTCATTCTCTCCACTATCATTTATTTTGGTTAACCAATGAGGGCAATGTAGGTGGCAACTTAACAAAATTTGTACATCTACAAATAATGAATTTTTTGTTGAAATATTATAATAATAGATATTGCAACATATGGAACATATGGAACATATATAAATTTATAACGTATCATGAAATAGTAGGGAGGGAAACATTGATGCAACCATTTCATTCAATGTAACATTATGATTAAAAAATTGATCCAATGCATGCTTAAAGCCATCTCCACCTCTACTTGGATGACTTGTTAAATGTGGTGCAAAATTAGCATCTATGGATATGATGCAAAATTATATGTAAACCATTATTAATATACTAAATAAAATGAAAAACCTTTCTCTAATCAACATCATCATTTATTATTGGATAGGCGATATTTATTAAAATTCTAAACTTGTTAACATAAAAGATGATTTATACCTTTGGAGGACAAAATGGTAGCAACAAAAAAAATATGATACAAGTGAAAAAAATATAGAGGCCTTCCAATAAATGTACAATATAATGCTAAATTTCCATAATACCTTCATTTACAAGGGATACCCTTTTGAAGTATCAGATTCACAAATCCCGAAGCTTAAAAGAACAACTAAGATATAACATATTTATCAACTAGTATTGTCGGATTCTTGAACCAGTAACTCATTTAGAAAACTCCTTGCTAGAATAGTGGATCCTTCCCAACCATGAAATAAAGTAGTGTAACACCAACTAACAAGATATTGCTTTTAACCCTAGACTCAAGATCTCAAATAGAACACTTATAAGCATAATTTCCACATGTTTTTTCACATTCAAATTTCTATTAATGTCACGTTCACCAATGGGGAAACTAAAAATATGTCAAATTGTACAAACCCCTCATATGCTAGTGGATTTACACTCCCATCTATCAACCTACAATTTGTTTCAATCTTCCCCATCTCCTAGAAATAAAAGTTGTTATGCTTATTTTGGAAATAAAACATTAATACTAGGCACAATCCCTCTCCTTCAACCAAAGATCATAAAGATTGAATTAAGAGGCAAAACATTTTGGCAAACCATCAAGGCCATAGTGCCCAAATGGATTATGAAACATTTGAACACTAATGTTGTGGCTATTAAATCTAAATGGCATGAAAAGGGTATTAGTTTGGCTTGTTCTACCTTATTGTGGCTAGTGGATGTTTTTCTTTTCTTTTGGTAAGTAAAATTTTTATGGATGATACAAAAGAGTTACATATATAAATAGTCAGTGCACACGCTATTTTGTGTCTTGGGAAACTAGATCATCGACAATGTAGGGAGTTCTTAGTTTTCAAAATGTGGGCCTTAGAATTCTAAAGTGTAATAGTGCGACTATTGCCAAAACTAACAAGTGCTAATCACCTTACATGCCTAGACTTACATCTAGGAGGAAAAAATAAAAGAGAACAAGAAAATAACATGAAATTTATTTTTAGGGAGATGGCTCCACCTCTATGATTTGCTTTCCCTTATGGAGCATCATAGGCACTCAAGAGGGCACAAATGAGCTTCAATTCTTTCCAAACACCTGTCCAATTCCTTCATATGGAGTTGTAGCTCGTCTAGCTGAACGTAATCTTATCCTTAGCATCATGACACTATAGCAACACTTTGACCAATGAGGATTTCAATTGTCAGTATAAATCAACCATGTGCAGATATTAACTTTATTGGCACCACATGCTACCTATCACAGTTCAAGAGCCAGCATGATCTTATTCTATGAATTGAGACTCGAATATACCTTTAAGGGTAGTTCAAACTATATTACTTGGAAGGACATGATGGAGGTAGTGTTTGAATACAACAAGCTGAAGGAATTGATAGATCATGATATCCTAAAGCCTCCAACATATGATGCTAAGGATCTGGCAGAGTGGAGAAAAAGGAGTTTGAGATCATATTGTCTCAAACCTCTACCATAAGGAAACTCCATTTTCAATGTAGAAGGCCTTAACAGACTTGTTTCAAAGCAGCAGTGACCATAGGAAGCTGACACTAAAGGACAAGCTCAGAAAGATCAAGACGGAGAAGGGAAACTCAATACCGAAGTACTTGACCAAGTTCACCCAATGTTGGGATGAGCTTGGAAGTGTCGGTGTTACTGTTGCTGAAGAATATCTAGTAAGCCTAACACTTCTAGGACTTCCCAAGAAATGGCACAACTACCAGGATCATTACCCTGTTACGGGGGCCCACAATATTCAATAGCAGTAGGATAAGTGTCAGTCGGATACCAAGGAGTGTAGAGTAGTGTTGACAAAAGAGTAAGAGGCTCAGTAGTAGAGTCATCAACAACACAATTTTACCAGTACAGAGTTGAAGACAAATTTGATTCAATTTATTTTGTTTGGATGGTTTTTGGTTGCAGATGTTGTAGTAGAAACAGTGACAAGAGTTGCATTCTAAACATTCCAAAGGTACTGGATCGTGATAGACTTGAATTCCTTTCTTGTTTAGAGGGAGTGTTGAAAATAGCAACAAGAAATGTTAACAATAGCATCAAGAAAAATCCTAATATAATTTGTCCTTAAATTAAATTAGAAATTAAATTCTAATTCTAATTCTCATATCAACTTGTAATAGTTAAATAAGTTAATTTGACTTAGTTGGATCAACTAATTTGAGTTGGGAGTCTATCTAGAGTCATGTAGAGTGGTTCCTAAAGTTTAGCGGCCCAGGATGAGTTATTTTGAGTTGTATTTATTTAATTCATATTAACTGAGTTAAAATTAGTTAAACTATTTCCAACTGATGGAGGAATTAGTGGGAGATCCAGTAGTGGGGTGTAACCAACACTACTCAACCAGTAAACTTAGGATTCACTCATAATTAACTCATGCATGTCAGATCAGAGAAAGACCCAATTGAGATTGGAGTTCAAGGACATTGTACTATTAGTTGTATAATCATTTGAATTGTACATATGGTGAATGTAATCATAGGAAGGCCTATGATGGATTGTGCAGTTATGGATGATGAATTTCCCAATTAAATATGGGATAATTTCCTAGGAAATTGTGCAAGTAAATAGGAGCTTGGCAGGCAACATATTTGGCTAAGTATTGGTTGGAGTTTGTTTGTGAAGTAGTGAGATAGATTGAGATAGTGCATAGGTTGCTCGGGCTTGAGAAAAGCATTGTAATCTTCTCATATTTTCTAATTAATGCAATATACAGATAGTAGGGGTTTTAATTGTGGCTTTCCCCAGAAAATTATTGTGTTATGTGTGATTGAATTCTTTCTCTATTATGCTTTATGATTTCATCGATCAATTATTGTTTCTGCTAATGACTAGAGTAGATTCAAATCAATTGTTTTAGCATATTACAATTTGCAGTTTGAATCTACAAGGAATTTCTACATATTTGAGATGTCAGGTACAGTTGATTTGGATTGTTTCAGCATATCATCCTCCTCTAGCAAAACGTACGATTGAAATAGTCCAAGTCAACCATATATGCATCAAAGGAGTTGTAGAGAGTCCCTCAAACTGCTTATATATGCATATACCTCATGTTACATCAACAAAACAATAGAGATGGCTTGGGGTGACATATATGCAAATTACACCAGGAAAGACATATGAGAAGATGAAAAATATTTCCAAGTCTATATCAATGTAAAGAAGTCCTAGTTGCATAAAGTTTTTGCACATTCTCTAATTTTCCCTTGCGCAAAAACCATGTAATGGATCCTTTAGCACACTAATGAGGATGAATCCATAATCATAAGTAATCACGGAGAACCAATAGTTTCTTTCACAACAATTGGCATAGCAAAATAGTATAAGTTGTCCATCCATCATGTAATCTTTAATATGAAATGGTTAGCCAATTTTGATAAACCAATGGATATTTTAAGGTCTTGGTTGCAAGAACCATACATATTCAAGTATAAATCAGATAGTGTTTATAATACTAAGTCATTTAGAAAAGTATATCAAATGTTGGAAGCAATGGTTTGCAGGTTATACGACAAACTAGATTCAAAGTCTTTTTAGGAGAGCTAGATCCCCTTGATCCATGCTTTACAAGGGAATGTAGAAGAATATTGTTGAGTACTTCATCTCACCCATATACCATATACCTTTTGGCATAGAGTCCCCATGTATGTTTGATAGAGCTAGAGATTCTTTCCAAGACATCATGGATTGGTTTACTCCTAGGGATGTTACTTACATCAAGGTGTTTGGTGCCTACCACCCCCCCCCCCCCCCCATGTGTTGTGAACATTTAGCACAAACAAAGTAGTGTTGTAGGAGGTGGCCTATCAAATCACTATATGTTTATTGAAGTTATTATTAAAGTACAAGAAAGCTCCATAGCCTACATTATCTTTATGTATTTGGGCCTAATCCATTAATATTTTCAAATATGTCAAACTGAGGCTAAAGAATTACAACATTTTGGATTTCATGAGTTGATTTTCCATAGACATGATTCAAGAGGCATTTCCATGGAACATTGCAAGGAAATTAAGTACAGATAGATATATGCTTCAATGATCTATGAAGAGGAAGAAAAGGTAAAGAACTTTTATGATGCTACCAAGGCATTGGAATCATATCTCAAAATTGGTAATCCTTGACATTCCAACGAAGAAGAGAATTCAGAATAGGACATACAAGAAAGCATTCAGAATAGGAAACATAAGAAAGAAACAAAATGCCAACAAAGAAGCTACAAAAAATTAGGAGGAGGAATAAATATAGAAAAGGCAAGAAGAGGAAAAAAATATGAATAAACAAGAAGAAGAAAGAAAAAAACAAGAATTTATGAAAAATAATAAGTTAGAGGCCACAAAGAAAAGAGAAGAAAAACAAGCATGGAAAATGAAGGAGGAATAAGAACAAAAGAAGACAGAAGAGGAAAAGAGACAAAGAAAATAATTCGAAGAGGCCAAAAGGAAAGAAGAGGCATTGACTAAGAAAATTGAAGAGGAGTTGATTAAAAACAAGATAGAAGACCACATAGTATAAGAAAACAAACTAAAAGGTTTAGAAACAACAATAGAGTTTCCCACCATAGATGTCCCACCACCCACACCTCTCACTAGTGGACATTTTCCAACCAAGGAAATGGGCATCACAGAGGAAGAGGAAGAGACATGCTAGATCTCTCCATACTCATATTTGACCATATCAAGTTCAAAATTATATGTGAAGGGTGTAGATGTTTTGTAAAGGATCCAGTAACATCGATATATATCACTATGGACAGGGAAATAGTGGTAGATATTACATTTAATCCCACAATGATAGATTTTGTCATAACTACTTTGATAACTTCAACACCAAAAGAAGATGGACTAGTTATGCAAAGAAGTTGATGACTTAAAAACAAATTTTTCCATTACAGAGCAAAAGAATCTCCAGCTGCAAATAGAGAATCAAAATTTGATGTCACGTAATCTTGTGGAAAGGATTTACAAGCATCAATTCTTGAAGAGTTTAAAGTTTAAAAGGAGTTATGAGGTGGGTCTATGACAACATTATTATTTTCATCAAGTGATGGCTCCACTTCCCAGCATGCTAAGTGGATTTAAAAGGGAGAGGAGAATTGATTAAACTAGCATCCTCAACAGTCATTCTCATATATGAATAGGGCATAAAATACCTTAATGCACCTAAATAACTACCCAGAAAAGGTAGGATGACTACAGAGAAAGATAAATTAGACATCATGATCAACATGCAGTTGATTAAAAAGTTGAGCAGGGACATGGCTAAGATAGTGGATGCCTATCAGACATTGCACAACAGGCTAGAATCTCTTGTCAAGGTGCATAAAATACCTTCCATCAATGCACTGGGAGAAATAAGGTTAGATGAAGAAGTCAAACTGGAGATTCAAGGAATATGGAATCCAATAAAGAAAGGTGTTGAAAGAGATGGTCTAGAAGCCACAAAGACAGTAATTATATAGTATATTGTAAAGCCCATAAAGTTTCACATGAAACTCTCAATGTTGTTGAACCGAGTACAAGCTAAAAATTGGACCTTACTCAATGATGCCTTAGAATGTAACACAAGGTGTAATAATGAACTACAACTTAAGGTCCCATTAGTTACTGCAGAATATAAAGCAAGGAAAGCATATTTAGTTAGAGATCTAGGGATGGAAGCTCCCTACCTAGCCATCATAAATTTGATTCTATGAGGATATTTTGTTTCTCAAATTTCATTGTAATTTGTATTTTATTAAAAGCAAAATAGAATTTAGATTAGAAAATCATGTATAAGTTGAAGAGTCATGAGGGTAGGTGAATGTTCATGGTAGGTAAAAAATCATCTCACTTTGTATAAATCTACCCTCATGGCTAGAGGAAAAAGAATTTTAGTTTTGGACTTCATTTTGAGAACTTTGATGTGAAAGCTTATAGATCCTTTTGAGAATTCAAGTGGTAGCATAACATCTCCACTGTTGGATTTCATAGATACTTCATGTGATGGTGCCATTGGAATTTAAGCTTAATATTGAGAAGCTCTTTGAGCCAAAGCAAGTAGTCACCATACATGTGTTGTTGAGCATTTTGAGACTAATCTCTTGGTGGTTCAATGGTACATGTTTTCGCTTTCATTTATTAAGTTAACAAACTATTTTCTTGATTAAGGAACATACTATACTTGGGATTGTATGCCATTCACACTTTAATGATTGTTGTTGATTAGGAACTAATTCATGATTGATAAACAAAACTTTCCTTTATATACATGCATCTTAATTGAAGTTTTCTAACATTCTTCTTTAAATTTCATGTCACATTATTTGATTGTTCTTAGGATTTTAGAATATTATATGTAAAGTATTCCATAAAGCTACTCTAACTTGTGTTTGTCATAAGATTTGTAAGTTTTCTAATATCTTTTGCTCATTCTGTCAAAAACAAATCTTAAAGCAATATGGTGGCAGTCATACCCACATACTTGATGGGATTCCTATCCCAAATGATGTAGAGTCTAGTTGTGATTTTGCACCATGGAGATCCCCTTATTGTTGGTAGTAAATTTAGGCTCATCAACAGATTTGGTGCTAGAAATAGGGCCACCATTCTATGGCTAGTAGAATTTCGGTTTCTTTCCCTGAGACATCTAAGAAAGCTAGTAATCAACCTAGTTCACTTCCACTTAATCCTCGTTTGTGGGAAAGTCTTGATATCGAAGAAATCCCTCCACAAAGTCTTGAGTCGGGTATACAAATTTACTCACAATCATTTAAAAGTTATCTACCCTGTTACTCGTGAATACGCAATAAATCTTGGAATCCTTCTAGTCACATCCATCTTTCCCCATAAGCATTCAAGTAGACCTCAAACAACCCATTATGGAGTGCTTCTTAGTACATTGCAAGAATTGGTTAATGCGTCTCTAGATGTTTTGTTAGATTTTGTAGAAAGAAACTTAGAAGAAGGTAATGAAGGACCAAATAATTTAGAAAATCTAAAATGTGGGAATTTGAAAGCACCAAAGAATGGTAAGAAATTTGAGATACTGAAGAACTAAAGGAATTTTGACAACAAGAATGAAATCTCAAACTTAAGGAGTGATAAAGATAAAAATATGGCCAGGAATCAACCTCAAACTTTGGCCTAGATGGCATATTTGACACTCGATGTTCAAGGCATATTACATGATCTACCTCACCATCCTAAAAATTTCATCACCAAGTTTGACCGAGACAAGATGATATCTGCAGAAGATCATATCAACAACTTATATTTGTCATTGATTCTGATGGATGTATAGCATGAAGACATGGCTTATAGATTATTCCCCTACACTTTTGAGAACAAGGCCACGACATGGTATCATACTCTTCCGCTGCGATCCATTAGAACTCAGGATGAATTTAGGAAGGCATTTTTCGAGAAGTTCGCTAAAGAAAAGACACCTGCTATGCTGCTGAAAGAATTGAACATGCTTAAGATGGAAAAGAAAGACAAATTCAAAGACTTTAATCATTGCTTCACAACCATATTGAATAAATTTCCTAATGATGTGTTCATGAGTCTATAATGATTGACTAGTATACTGCAACATTTCCCTCTAATATTGTTATGTTCGTGAAAAGGGAAAAGAAGACCTTGTTGGACGAGATTTTTTTTGAAACTATTATTGTTGAGAAAGACATGGTGGCCATTAGAGTGCACAATACACAAGAAGATTCAAAGGTTGTCAGTAAGAAACCTCAAGCCTCTTCTAGTAATTCTAATAATAAAGAAGCTTTTGATTTGGAAAGCATGGAAAAACCCCTTAAGAAATTGACTAATGAGGTGTCTAATCTTAAGAGAAATATCAGTGAAAGTTATTCAAGCAACAAATCATTTAACCTTTTTCTCAAAAGGAACAATAATCAACTGAAAAATTCAGTGCAAAGCTCGAATGCCAATCTCAATGTAGAAGATTAGGAATGGATAATTATTGCTACTTTCACCAATAAAACCATTCTGAGAAGACATGCCCAAAATGGGTAAATGGAATGACCTTGATGACCAATAGGGTGTTTGATGATCAGTCCACCTAGGATCATCTTGACCAGTCAAACTAAGGAGAAGATACTTCTCTGAAAAAATGATACTAATCCGGGGTCACCCATAATGGTGTTGGATTTAATTAGAGGCACTGAGATCCAATTGGTTGGTGAAGTTTTGATCAAAGAATATCCCCTCGCTTGTTGAAAAAAGTGTAACTAGGTTTGATATTTTCAAATGTAGTTTTGATCTTTGTACTTGTCAAGAAAAGAAATATTATTTTGTAAATTATTCGAATGAGTTTCTTTCTCATTCCATAGGTCTAGGTATACTAGTCAAGAACAACACTCCATTACAAGCACAATCCTCCAAGACAAGCACAAAGAAGTCTTCCTACAAAACAATGAAGAAAGCAATTAAGTTGGCCTAAAATGTATATTAAAGAACATTCATGTAAGCTCAGTTAAAATGACATGTCTATTCATGAATACAAGTCGTCTTACCTACGCACAAACCACTATATATATTCCGCTAGGGTCACCACATAAAATATATATTCGTACACCTCTGAAATTTTGTATGGATGCAAGAAGCTCTGAAATTTCGGATGGAACAATAAGGTACAAGATCTTGGTGATGATTATAGGGTCTCTTCCTTGGTGGCACAGATCTCGGTGTAAGGAAATTACAGTGATAAGTATCTCTATGCTTCGGCCTCTCCATAATCACAATCTCGACATACTAAAAGTAGTCATGACATATACTAAATGAAACCATTGTCTCGGTGATATCCCAGTAATATACTCTCAGTTTAATTATAATGAAAATGATCATGATGATCCCATAGTAGCACTTATAGTCTCAACATAGTTATGGAAGGGAAGATCTCGATGCACTAAAATGCAGTCACAGTCTCAATTGTGATGATGTTGATCTCGATGATCCAATAGTAACACATTCATTCTTAACATACATTCAAGATGAAGCTATGCTCTCAACATAGATATTGATGGAGACATGAGTTACAAGGTTAGGATATCAGTGAAGGTCCAACAATGGTCCAACTGTAATAATTATGATCTCAGTGAAGCAACGGTGATGAAGATGATCTCAGCAGCGACAAAGAAGAGGATTGGTGTCTTGGTCTTGGAGTGGCATAATAAGTCAAGGGTCATGGTCTTGGTATTCATAAATTGGAATCTCTATAACAAGAATTATGTGTGGGTTTTCCTCTCCAAGAGGGAGAGGTTTTGGCCCTCGCAGAACGCCAACATCTTGTGTTATTGTCTCTTTGTTTTTCCTAATTATTTGATGAAATAAGAAATACCCACTCTAGCAACGTCAAAGAGAAGATTGTGCTAATAAGAAAATTAAAATTCCTCTCAAATAATTATCATGCCTAGAAGAATCATATTAATGCTAACTACCCTAGATTATTCAACATCGTATCGGAGCTAAGGTGCAAAAGTCAAAGGAAGGGAAACAAAAGAGACATACAAGGATTGGTCCTCAAGAAGGGCATCAAAGTAAGGTTAAGGATTTTGTCAATAATAAAGGATCAAGTCTACAAAAAGAAATCTACATCAGCAAAGAACCTTTTCTCCACAGTCATCATCAAAAAGGTCACCAAGAACCTTATCAATATGACCACAAGGCAAGATAACTCAAAGGCAAATATTATCATCTTGGAGAAGGTCGAAAATCCGAGAAGCAATCCTAATCTACACTACAACAAAAGGAAAACACAGTACCTTTCAAAATCTCGGTGCTAGCCTCAAAATTTGGATGTCATTACAACCCATGTCATACCACAACAATCTTAATGACTTAAGCAGTTTCAATGATTGGTATTGAATAATGCTCGAAGGCCACAAATATTTTTGCTCATGCTAGTCAACTCAAGCAAGGGTCTACTCCAAAAATGAGCTTTACAACAAGGTTACAAAGATATACAGTGACAACATGCATTACAACAATATCACTTCAGAAGGAGAACATAATCCCACATCTCGGGTGGACATCATTTCAGTGCTCTCAAAATTATTGATTTCGATTCTGTTGTGGCAGCTACAACCACCCTCCAAAATGTTTCCCTAGCTTCATTTTGGAACCTCCCTTCCAACCTTCTCAGCAGCTTGCCTTGCTTCTTCAAGATCACAAGCTTCAGTGTTTTTCTTACACAAAGGCAGCCTGTCAATCACAGCTTGATCCATTCCCCTCATAGGCCATTCACCCGGACATGGTCCAGCTGTAGGCTGAGTTGCTTCCCCAAGAAAATTGCGCATTTTTAGAGGGCAACTAGCCTTCCCTCCAGAAATTACGCAATCTTGTCTGGTAGCCTGTTGGGCTCCAAGATTTGCAATTCTGCCAGTCAACACTCCAAGTAGGAAATGTGCAATTTTCCCCAGCAGGGGTGCTCAGCCCAAAATTTACACAAATCTAGGCAGCAGTCAGATGCTCTGCATAGAAATTGCACAAATATCCTGGGCAGTCAGCCCATCTCCCAGCCAAAAATGTCCATTTCCTTCAAGCAGTCGAACAACCTCTTGCATGTGCATCTGAGTTGACAGGTTCCCTCCTGGACCGAGCAAAACAAACTTGCATGCATGGGCTACTTCTCCCAAGGCACCACACAAAGGCATCCTTTGTTTTAGGGATCTATGTTTAGCAGTTGGAGGTTACATGCAAGGATCATTTCAGAAACCTCCCACCAAGTGTCGCTCCCTAGATTTTTGACATGTGTGTCACAACCTTGATGTCGTCAAATCTCATCAACTAGATGCTACAGAGCTCATTCCTCACATCAACCTTGCAGCTCTAACATCCCACATCACATCTAGGAGCAGTCGGCACATTCAGCTCTGCTGCTTTGGGGTAAGCCCGCTTCCCATGCCTTCTGCTGCATTTCTGTCGCTTTTTGTGTTTTCGCTTGTATGATTGTTGTTTGCTTGATTTATTTGAACGCATGTTTTCATTTACATGTATACTATCTTTTCTTATCACTATTGCAGTTTTCATTAACATCTCACTGTTGTAGCATGCATGAAACTGTTTTCCGCGAATGGTCTTCAATTTAGTGACTCGCCTCACCCACATGCATGTTGTTCCATTTTCTGAATCTGTCATTCATCATTTGCATGCATGATCATTCACTTATGCTCACACTCAGTATCAGCATGCATTCATTGTCCTATTTTCCTTCAGCTGCCTATCGGCGAGTCGGGCCAACCTTGGCCCAGACTCTGCCTTCACCAATGCTACATTACGCAATATGGGGAGGGAAGGATTTGCCTTCCTCTCCAGAAATGCGCATTTTTTCCCAACACTAGTCTCCGGGACTATTTTGCACATTTATGCAGAACAGTGACTGCTTGGCTGAGGAAATTGCACAAATCAGTGCCTGGCCTGCAATCCTTCCCAAACGGAATTATGCATTGCGCAATCCCAGAAGCTAGACTAGATTGTGCATTTCACAATTCCAACAGCCTAGACTGTGCCTTGCCAGTCTTGGCAGTCAGTCTCCCGACTTCCTAGCCGAAATTGCACAACCTTCATGATCAATGACACAGCTATGTTGCAATTCAGTTCTTAAGTTCATTTTGGTTTTTGACTGACAGATTGCTTGCCATGATTGTTTCCATGTCTTTAGGTATTGGAAGTGTTCATCTGCCTCTCAGTGATGTAGTTACAATGGTTTCCAGAGGTCAGAGTCGAAGACATCGTTCAGACCACACCTGGAGATGCAGTCAATGAAATGTTTATGAGCTTTCCTACTCACGAAGATATCAAGTTGTTCGTAGACAAGGACATCAAGATATGACAGTAGCAGCATCACAGCAAACATCATCATGAACAGCAGCTGAATGCATCATACCGAATGCAGTGAACGCAGTGAATGCAGTGAACACAATGAATGCAGCGAATGCAATGAATGTAAGAGGAAGGTTGTTAACAACATAGGGGTGGAACAAATTTGCAATCTCAAAATGATGAAAACAACTTTGGAGACTCAGGCTATGAGGTGACAACACTACATGATGATCGTACAAAGATAGGGAATGGAACAAAGAAGGAGTTGTGTGTGCTGAAGCAGTAACTCAAGGAAGAACATGAAGCTGCATAGACAGACAAGCGAGTTGCAATAGAAACAGGAACAGTAGTGGGCGCAACACGCACTCACAGATGAAACTGCGCCCGTACAAGTTAAATATCCATCTCAGTAGCTGGCAAGGAGTAGACATGGTGAGAAGTGTTGTTGATCACATGCAAGGGATTCAACAACATGCATGCTATTGCGTGCACGCATGCAGCCTAACCCATTCAGCACACTCACCAAGGTGAAGACAAGAAGAAAGTCCAACTAGAGTTGAACAGGTACTTTGGTAAGTTGATGTGCATGACCACCAGCACACACTTGAAGATCAGCACAGACACTATGCATCAGTGTGTTACCGGTTCAGCTGCACCCAAGAAGACCATGTGCATGATAGAAAATGAGTTGGATGAAGGGGCCGAAACAATGCACCGGTTGAAATGGAGGCAAGAGTTCGCTTCAGCAAGATGTCACCATGAGGTGCATGCATGCCATCACGGACGACCAAGCTTGTCATCATCTCACCACCTTCACCATCACAAGCATATCAAAGAGTTGGTCGCATCACAGCAGACCGAGTGTCAATGATGTCTTGCTTGTCTTTCTCAAGCCATGTTGTCTCACATTAGTACATGTGCATTGTAACATTGAGTCATTTCAAGTGTAAGTCAAGTGTCAATAGTTGGATGTAACAGTCATAGGGCAGGTGAAGAGTCATGAGGGTAGTTGAACTGTCACAAAGGGGAATGTCAAGGGTCACCCCACCCTTTGCTATAAATAGTCCCTCATAATTCATTATATAGTCTTTTGGTCAGCCAAGCTTGATAAGGCTATTCTTCAAAAGAGCTTGGGTAGTATTGTAATGCACCTTAGCTTCTCCACTGCACGGAGCTAGTACATCTCTTTGGAGGAGAAGGTGAATGTGATTTTAATGTTCCATTGTTGCGGCTAGCAGGTTTACATGGATGTATTGTATGATTGGAACTTACATTTCTTTATATAATAAGAGCCAACATATTTTCACACATGTATTGTATCTGTTGTAAGACTGATCTTTAACACTTGTAATGCATGTTGCTTTAGCCTGTGTTCTACATGTGAACTGATTCATTTGTTGTAATGCATGATCTATTAATGGAAATGTGCTATATATGTTGTTAATGTTGTCCCATCCGTGTTTACTACTCTGTCGGACATCAGACAGACCTTTCACATGAACCTTGTTATAACAATTGTTGCACTCGTTCAGACTGATCCGTGAGTGTTGTACGTGTTATCTTACCTTGTATGTTGTGACTAATGCATCCGAGTGGACTGCTCCGCCAAAAGATGTGTATGTCATGTGTGTTGTGTTTTGTGTTCCTAGCCGAGTTGGGACTGATCCCTTTCAACTTGGAACTCACCTTCACCCTCATCTCAACCCACCTGTGTCAAAACCTCTCATACACCTTCCTTGACTCACTGCAGCGGTCACACCCTTGCTACTAACAGAGTTATCTTACTTGCCTCTGTGTGACATCGTGGTCAAGGCATTACCTTATGACCCACTGCTAGGACTCCTACACCAAACGATTTGAGATCTAAGTGGGACTTCTTGCTAGAGAGATCCCCTTACATGTTGGCAGGTCTAGCACCGTCAACATATTCCATACCCGCATAGTCAAGGAATCAAATAATCTCAACATATCATAAAAGGTAGTAGTGCTTGGTGCTGAACAATGCAAGGAAGTCTCAAGATAGGTTCTTGAACTCTATTGTACCAAGCAGATCAAGCAAGAATCTCATTGAAGGAGATCATTCAAGAAAGAATCAAGGTGAAGATCTCATCTTCACATGAAAAGTAAGTACATTTTTATTCTACATTCAACTTTGGTTAAATGACTTCATGATTGCAATGACATCTATGAATTGGATGGGTTATCAAGATTCCTTGCATGAAGAAGGATAATAGACATAGTCCTTTAAGTAGTTGAAGTCATCAAAAGGTCTCCTCTGAATTTATGAAAAGGGATATTTATGAAATATTCCCCCACATAGCAAAATTGGAGACATCAAAGTGATGTAGATGATAAACTCATTCTCTTAAGGTGAAATGAAGAAGGTCACATGAAATCTAATCTACATAAAAGTAAAGGGTATCAAAGGATGTAGGATATCTTCCATCTACAAGAGCTATAAAGGAAGATAACCATAATTCACTAACAATAAAGGTAACAAATGTCCATGAACAAGAAGGTTACCTCATTCAACAACATGTGGTCTCTATTCCATATAGAGAAAGACAAGTTGTGGAAAAAATATTGAAGGTTAAAAAGAACTCATCGTGTGTAGAAAGGAAAGGGAAGTTTGGTCCTCAAACAAGGTAGAATATGTATAGCTAAAATTATGGAAGATATCACAGGACATATGGAGGAAGCTAAATAAAATGGCCATGGAAAGAGGGAGTAACAAATCTTTCATGAGTAAGATGGTATCCCTCACAAAAGGGTCCTATCATAAGCTTCTATTATAAGATATGACAAAGATAATAAAATGCATCATGGCATCATGGAAGCATTAGAAACAAGAGCTCGTGGCATCACCATGGGAATCATGAAGGAAAAAATTCATGACAGACAAACATAAATGATATATCTCTTGGGAACCTTAGTGGCCAGTGAAGGAAAGGAAGAAGTCATCTAGGACAAGGCTCATCATACATCAAGTCAAAAAGGAAACATCTGCCAATTGGGGACATACAAGATCCTCGAAATTCTCTGATGGAATCCTCATCATAGGGTTCAATAATCTAGAGAGGAAGCACGTGTTTCAATAGGAACTCCAACTTATGGAATCCATGAGATGATAATGTGATGACATGAAGTAGATCAAGGGATTGAAAATCTTTCAATCAAGGAAGCTGCTGGAAGAAGCCTCGATGACCTGAAGGTAAAACAAGGTATGTATACTTATGTTTAATATTATAATGTCATGTCATATGGTTGCAGGTAACATGGACCATTGCTGCTATCTTGAGAATCACGAACAAGAGAAAAAGGATCTCTTCCTCTTAAAAGATGCAGGAAGGTATAAGTTACACTATATGAAATCAACATAATATGTTCTTATATGAAGTATGAGGTGATTAACTACAATGAATAAAATCTAATTGAAAGCTGTTGGGAATGGAATGTGTCAGGAAGGAAGAGATCATGAGATATGGAACCATGATGAAGACAATCAACATCCAAAAGACCAAGAAGATTTGACTAAGAAATCTCTCGGAAAGATATGAAGACTTTGATGAAAGTCTAAAAAATATGAACACCCTTGACAATGGATATATTTGGGAGATGTGTCAGTATGTGTGCAGGATGATGATACCTACTAGAAGATGTCATGATGAAGAGCCATCTCATAAGGTATGATTTAATTTAATATGATGATTTGATTTAATGAATAATATCTGGATAATGTAGGGCGACTTAGAAAAGAGTTGTAAATACAAGTACAACTAGAATTCATGTGATGGATGGAAGAGGCATGATGAGAAAGAAGTAGTCATATAACGAAGGTTCCAGATATGAAGAAGGCCATTTTCCATGAAGAAAGGAATGACATGATGAACTAAGGAGGAAAGTAATCGATGGTTGTTTCCCTACAAAAAATAAGCTCAACTAAATTTCATGACATCAAGGAGAGAAGTTGATCAAGCAATTAAAGGACCCACGAAGAAATAAGTTGTTGATGTATAGAAGAGTCCCTAACTAAGAGGGAGCTCTAACAGGTCCCTGATCAAGAGGGAGCTTGCATTGGATCACCCCTTATTAAAAAGGAGTGACAGTTGTGTTTTTCTATTTCATGTGTTATGTGCTAGACTAGGACTAACAACTGTAAGTCTAGGTGAAGGCCATGAAGAGAAATGAAGACACATGATATCCTCCCAAGTTGAGAGGGAGAGATATATACTACATTCTTGTCTTCACTTTGGAAGAAAGGATCGAGGATTGGGTAATCGTCTGGAATCCGATGCTCTTTGAGTATGTGTAGGGTATCCAAGACAAGAGTAGGCAAGAGGACCGATATTCTTTAAGGGTTGGGAACCCAAGATAAGAATAGTCCTAGAAGGTCATACTTAGTGAACACCCGGGTGGGTATGTACCTTGAGAGACAATGATGAAGGTGTCTATAGTCATTGGTCTCACCAAGATTGTGCCTTGATCTGATGAGAGATAGAGCTGTCAGTCAAGGCCTTGCTGTGAAAATAATGTTGGTTACTATGATGCTATACAAATGGGCTACCAATCTAATTCTTCTGATGATAAATTATTCATATTGAGAATGACCATATACCATTGTAAATACCTCCCTAGTTAAGAGGGAGTGTTGAAGGAAAGTGTAACTAGGTTTGATATATGCAAATGTAATTTTGATCTTTGTACTTCTCAAGAAAAAGAAATATTATTTTGTAAATTATTCAAATGAGTTTTTTGCTCATTCCATAGGTCTAGGAGAGTCAAAGTGTCAAAGTCATGGGTAAAAATATCTTCTTGAGCATATATGTAAAATGTATACTAGTCAAGAACAACCCTCCAAGACAAGCACGAAGAAGACTTCCTGCAAAACAATGAAGAAAACAATTAAGTTGGCCTCAAAATTTATATTAAAGAACAGTCATGTCAGTTCAGTTGAAGTGACATGTCTAGTCATGAATACAAGTTGACCTACACACAGACCACTATATATACCCCGCTGGGGTCACCATAGAAAATATATATTCGTACACCTCTGAAATTTCGTATGGGTGCAGGAAGCTCTAGAATTTTGGATGGAACAGTAAGGTATAGGATCTTGGTGATGATTACATGGTCTCCTCCTTGGTGGCATAGATCTTAGTGCAAGTAAATTACAGTGATAAGTATCTATGTGCTTCGGCCTCTCCATAATCATAGCCTCGGCATACTGAAAGCAATCATGACATACTAAATGCAATCATTGTCTCGGTGATATCTCAGTAATATACTCTCAGTTTAATTATGATGAAAAGGATCATTATGATCCCACAGTAATACTTACAGTCTCAACATAGTTATGGTAAGGAAGATCTCAGTGCAAGAAAACGTAGTCGAGATCTCAATTGTGATGATGTTGATCTCAGTGATCCAACAGTAACACATTCAATCTTAACATACATTAAAGATGAAGTTCTGATCCTAGGATAGATATTGATGGAGACATGAGTTACAAGGTTAGGATATCAATGAAGGTGTAGCAATGGTCCAACTGTAATAATGATGACCTCAATGAAGCAGCAGTGACAAAGAAGATGATTGGTGTCTTGGTTTTGGAGTGGCGTAATAGGTCAAGGGTCATGGTCTTGGTATTTGTCAATTGGAATCTCTATAAGAAGAATTATGTGCGGATTTTCCTCTCCAAGAAGGATAGGTTTTGGCCCTAGCAGAATCCAACATCTTGTGTTCTTGTCTCTTTATTTTTGGTAACTGTTTGATGAAATAAGAAACGCACACTCTAACAACGTCAAAGAGAATATTGTGCTAATAAGAAAAATAAAAATTCCTCTCAAATATTTATCATGCCTAGAAGAATCTTATTAATGCTAATTGCCCTAGATTCTTCAACACCACTAAGCCTCCTAAGTCCTACAATTTGAAGAGAAAAGTATCTATGATTAAGCATGGCCTAAAGGAGAAGAAGAAGATGTTTTTGAGAAGAATCCTACCTCTAAAGAATCCTGCTCAAAATTTGACCTCTTAGTATCCAAATGGTAAAGCTCTTAAAGGTACTTTGGGAACTGTTAAAGGAAATTCTAATACATGTGAGGCATCTAACAAGCCTTCTCAATTAACATCCTCTAGTCATTCAACTAAATATAAGAGTGTATAGAATAATATGGAATATAACATAATTAATTATTTGAAGGAACAATGAGCAAACATCACTCTTTTAATTGGCTCAACTACCCATGAAAAGGGAGATGATTATTAAGGCTTTTGCATCAACATCTTCAACAAGGAAAGCCAACTCCTCCTTTAAGACTTCACTTATTGTTCAACCTAAATCCATGGTAAACTTTGAATCTATTGTGAATGTGACTAATATAGGAGCTAATTCAATATCACTAGTGCTTCCATTATTAATTACCTTATAGATATTCAATTATAATGTTCATAATTTTTTAGTCAACTTTGGTTCATCAATGAATTCATGCCCTTATCTATATTTATGAAGATTAATTCTAACCTGGAGAACAAAAATAAAAATTTTATTCAGCTTCATATATCTCAAGTACAAGTGGTTAGGGAACTTAACAATGTGTTAATTACTTTGTCCTCCGAGTCATGGGTACATCAATATATTGACATTGTTGTTGTAGATATCCCTAAGGCATAACGAATATTATTGAGAAAAGATTAGTCAAGCAAGATCCAATGATATTTTTCCATGGAATAGTTGCATTTGTGGCTCTCATATAAAAGGAAAAATAATTAAATCGGAGTTAATAGTGAGCCACATATGAATTACATGGTTACTGAGCTAGAGGGATCTAATGAACCTATTAGCGTCGCTCAAGATATGTTGGGGAATATCTTTTTGGAATAAGATATTGGTTGTTATCAAGCACAACCATCGCTTGTTTCACTAGATACATAGTCAAATCTCCTTCCTGTCCTCCGGTTAGTGAAAATGATATTTTATTATAGATGTAAATATATTTAGTTTAGATATTGACCATGTAAACACTGACCTTTGGACTCTTTATTATGATTGATTGAAAACTCGGGATGGAGCTAGTGTGGACTTCATCTTTATGGATCCTAAGAAGAATAAGTTCTTGGTTTCTTGTTTTATAGAGTTGAAATGCACTAACAACATCGTTGAGTATGAGGCATTACTTCTTGGTTTGAAGAAATCCATAGAACTAAAGGTATAATTCTTGAAGGTAATTGGTGATTCTAAAATTATTATTAGGAAAGTGTCTAACACTATCAATTGCATTTCACCTAATCTCAAAAACTACTAATAGGAGGCATCACATTTGATTTCTACTTTTAAAGCCTTTAATATTAAGTTAGTTCCAAGAATAAATAATGTTGTAGATAATACTTTAGCTAACAGATCCATTGGATTTACACCTCTTAGGCATGGATTTTCTATAGAAATAGCTTACGAACTTGTGATTTCTGATAATGTAACTAATTTCTGCATTTACAACGATGACTCACATATCTTGGAATTTCTTTCTAACGCAAATGTATTCAAAGATATGGCCATAGATGAGGATGAACATGAAAAAACTTTTCAAGAAAGAGCCAATTCATGAGAGGGAAATCCAATGCCCAGAGGTGTTGTAACATTAGAATTTTTTTTTTTAATTTACATAATCGATTCAAGGGACCACTTAACACAAAGACCCAGAGTTTGACTCTACTACATGCTAAAATTAATCTAGGAATAGAGAAAGACCCTAAGTTCATTAATATTGGTACTTGTTTTTATCCAAAACAAAGACAAACATTTATTCAGTTATTCAAACCAAATCGATATGTTTTTGCATGGACTTATGATGACCTCAAAACATATGATACCAAATTCATTCAACATGTGATTCCAATCAAGGATGGGGTCAAACCATTCCTGTAAAAGCTAAGGAAGGTACATTCAACACTCGATTCCTTAATATAAAAGGAATTAAATAATTAGTTGGATGCGGGGATTGTTTTCAAAGTCAAAATTCTGCATGGATCTCTAACTTATTCCCTGTAAGAAAGAAATGTAGATATATTTGTTTATGTGTATATTTTTAGAACCTTATTCAGGCTTCATACAAGGAAAACTATCTGGTCCACTAAGTGGAGTAGATACTCCAAAAAAAATTGGGTTCTGATATGTTTTCATTATTGGATAGATTTTCTAGCTACAAACAAGTATTGGTAGTTGAGGCAGACAGACTTAAGGAAACATTCAGAACTAATTGTGGTACCTTTTCTTTCAAACGTATGCCTTTTGGATTAATTAATTCTAGAGCCCTAGTTGAGGCAGACAGACTTAAGGCAACATTCAAAACTAATTGTGGTACCTTTTCCTTCAAACATATGCCTTTTGGATTAATTAATTCTAGAGCCCCCTTTAAAATATGCATTCAAAGGGTTGGTTGCACAAAGTGTCATTGCTTATCTCAATGATGTTACATTTTTTCAAGGAGAACATCTCATCATTTGCATCATTTGAGAAAAAAATTGAGCGTTGTAGGAAGTACGATATATCACTCAACCAGAAGAAAAGTGTTTTTATTATGTCCAAAGGAAATATCCTAGGACATATCATTGCAAAGAGTGGTATCATAGTAGATCTTGAATGTGTGAAAGCAATCACTCAAAATACATTCCCTAATAGTAAGAAGGCAATGCATTCCTTTTTGGGAAAAAAAATATTTTTCTTCAAAATTTTATCTCTGATTATGCACAAATTGTTAAGCCTTTACAAGATATGACAAAAAAGGATGATATTTACAAATGGAATCAAAACTATAAGGAACCCTTTTCCAAGATAATGGAAGCTATAGTTGAGGCTCCTACCCTCTTCAATCCTAATTTTGATAAATAATTCATGCTCTACACCTTTGCTTCGAACTCCTCATGAGTGGTTGTTCTCACTCAAAAAGATGATTAAGGAAATGAACGACCCATTTCATTCATGAGTATGGGTATGCAAGGGTCTGAATTAAAATATTTAGACATGGATAAGAAAGCTTATGTGGTTTAGAAAGTCGTTAAAAATTTTAGGCCATACATCCTTAAAATTCTTGTTAGAGTATTTGTTCATCACCTTGCGATTAGATCTTTGTTTGCACAAAAGTAATTAGGGGAATAAAGAGAAAATTAAAAGACATGCCTACAAGAATATGACCTCGAATTTAAGCCTTCCCGTATAGTTAAAGGTCATGGCTTATACAATATTGCAACTGAAACCACAAATCCCTAAGAAGAAGAGATGTTAGGGTGGGATCAAGCAATTGAAATGTACAATAATGATTTTGCAACCTCACTATGTGCACCATCATCCAGGTATACAAAGATAACGCAACACTTGGAGTAGAGAAATTTTTCATTTGACTTATTAGAAAAACAAAAAAGGGCCATCTAGTTGAAAACATCCTCTTATCAACTCATCCATGGAGTTTTATTATAGAAAAATCACAATGGAGTTTTGATAAGATGTTTGGAATCCCATGATTCTGAGAAGGTTTTGAACGAACTTCATGATGGACTATTTGGAGGACATTATGTTGTTGATACCACAACACATAAATTTATGAAAGAGGTATATTATTGGCCAACATTGTTCAAGGATGCTCATACATATGCATGAAAATGCTCGATTTATCAGAAGTGTGATGGTAGGGAAAGACAGTTAACCACCCCACTTCATCCCATTGCAAGAGAAGAATCATTTCAACAGTGGGGCTTAGATGTTATCAGTGAAATCACTCCTCATTCATCAAATTAGCAAAGATATGTTCTCAAACTAATGGATTATTTTATGTGGGTTGAAGTTGTTCCATTGAGGCAACTGATCGACTAAAAGGTGATCCAGTTTCTCAATCAAAATATTATTACCAGGTATGGCGTACCAACTTCACTTGTATTTGATAGCACTACGTATTTCTCATATTTAAGGTTATATTATTTTTCCTTAGAAAATCTAATTATGTTAAAACACATTGAAAACTACTACCCCCAAGATAATAAATCAATTGAATCCACTAACAAGAACTTTTTTGTATCATAAAGAAAATGGTGTTAACCCACACCTTGTCTAAGCACATCATTGTCCTTCCTCATCTATAGAAAGGAAGAAATCCTTCCCCCTAACCTTTAAGTATCAACACTCCAATTATCTAAAGGTCACGTGGTAGGCCTGGTCCAATCATGCAAATTAGGATTGACACTCTCTTGAAACTAGAGTAAGAAAGGAAAAATACCCATAAGAAATTTTCCTCACATCAAAAGCATATCAAAAGGTGGTTTGAAAAGAAATCTACAAGTGACAGGGAGTTTAGTGTGTGAGATCTTGTCTTGAAGTGGGAAAAATCTCGTAAAGACAAAGGAAAACACACCAACTTCCAATCCTTGTGGATCGTTCCTTTCCAAATCCCAAAAAAAACTTGGCCTCCATACTTATTGACTTCAAATTTTAGGCGAGAATATTGAGACCCTTCCCGTAAATGACCAAGATTTGGGATTCTACTCCCACTAGCAATTCTTGATGCTACTATTTTCATTTTACATATTACTTTCTTATTGTTTTCATTTCAATCTATTTCATTTCCTACACTACAATTTTGTTTTCTCAATGCATTTCCTTTTTAGTTTCTCCAAAAAGGCCTTTGTACATAAATAAAGGCCTTATATATAAATAAGCTACCTTGGGACAAGGTTAATAAGTAAAATACTTTAAAGTTGTTGTGGTAACTACTCAACCATTGGCTGACGTTAGATCTCCTTCTACTGGTTAGTATTGAATATCTTAATAAATTCAATGACATCTAGATGGAAAATATGAATTATATCATGTGGAGAACTTTACTTAGCTGGAATACCATTTATCCTTAATAGGCTCTCTACCACTCAAATTGGCTTGATACTCAAATTGGCTTTAAAAATCCAAATGATGTGCTAATTGATTTGACCTAATGGCTAGAGAAAGGAAAATGAGAAAACACACAACGAGAAAACCCATTTCAGAAAATCTTAGTCTCTGAAACACAAGAAATAATTTCTCTGGTTGTAAAATAAGTCAGGATCCCTCATCTACTCTAGCACAATGAAAGCCCAAAATATGAAAATTGATTGAACAGAAAATATAAAATAAAAGGGTAAAGGCATGAGAAAGGTGTCCTTCACAGATAGATGATGCAAGTAACTTCGTTGGGTATGGACACTCATGGTAGTGAATCAATGCTTGTGATTTATTGAGTCAAACTGAACACAACTCCATCAACTCCACAATCAACTCCACCAAACTCAACTGATTGAGTTCTAACTGAAGTCATGCATCGCAACAAACTCAACTGACCCACAAAGAAAACGTATTTCCTTCTGACAACTGCATGTGCCACATCTATAGCTCAAACTGAAGTGCTCCAAGAGAATAAGATAAAGTTTATAGTCTAAATATTATTATAAGACAATCATATTTGAATTTTCTATTTTTGACAGTCGGTCTAAAAATAGACTTTGATCACTCCTGTTGTGATCACTCCTGTTGTGATCATCCCTGCTGTGATCCAAAAATAGAACTTGTGCCATAATTTGCTTGCGGGTCCACTTAGTGAAGGCGACTCTTTTCACTAAGCTCCATCATCTTGTTGCAATCTCAACACTCCCTCTCGACAAGATATGGATTATCAGCAAACCCTATCCTGCCTCGATGGTATTCGGATTTGCTCCTGGTGAGAGCCTTCGTCAGAATATCAGCATCTTGATCCTCCGTTGGAATGTATGAAAGTAACATGATCCTCCGCTACACGCAATTTCTGATATGATGGTACCTGATGTCAATGTGTTTAGATCTATCATGAAATATAGGATTAGCCGAGAGTTTAATGCAACTCTGGTTATCACAGTAAATCACAGTAGGCTCTAAATGAGAACCGAACAAACCAACCAGAATCTTCCTCATCCATATAGCATCGCATGCAACCAAACTTGCTGCCATATGCTCGGCCTCTGCTGAACTGAGTGCCACGGATCTCTGCTTCCTGCTATACCAAGAAATTGTTGTCGATCCAATACTGAAGACCCCTCTTGATGTGCTCTTTCTGTCTGTTGGGCTTCCTACCCAATCTGCATCCGTGAAGCCACATAGCTTCACCTCATCCTCCTGTCTGTACCACAATCCATATCCCGATGTGCCTCTCAAATAGCGCAATACATGCTTGCCCGCCTTCCAGAAGAGCTTGGTAGGCTTAACCATAGCTTGTGAAAGCTGGTTAACTGCATAACATATATTGGGTCATGTATTGACCAAATACATCAGCGATCCCACCAACTATCGATAAACAGTGGCATCCACTTCTTCTCCCGAAGTGGCATCCTCCTTCCTCCAACCTCCAGGAAGAGGAGTATCAACAGGCTTGCAGCCATGCATGTTGAACTTCTCCAGTATCTCCCAAGCGTACTTACCCTGAGAAACAAACAGTCCACCATTGCGCTGCCATATTTCCAATCCTAAGAAATAGTGAAGGAGGCCCAAGTCCTTTATCTCAAACTCCTTAGCAAGATCATCCTTGCATGAAAGTATCAACAGCTCATCACCCGTTAGAATCAAATCATCTACATACAGTACAATGATAAGCAACTTACCCTCCACCACAATCTGGTATAGGTTAGGATCTGCCTCGATCTTGGAGAATCCAAGTCCAGTGAAATAGTTGTCTATCCGTGTGTACCAAGCACGTGGTGCTTGTTTCAACCCATACAGTGCTCTCTTGAGCCTGCACACATGCGACTCGCTGCTGAAGACGTCAAAGCCTTCGCGCTGCTCAATGTACACCTCCTCCTCAATGACTCCGTTGAGGAATGCAGTCTTCACATCCATCTGATGAATGTACCATCCCATCTACGTTGAGAGAGCAAGAATCGTCCATATGGAAGAATACCTTGCGATAGGTGCAAAGATCTCCTCATAATCAATCCCCTCTATCTGTGAAAAGCCTCGGGCAACAAATCTTGCCTTGTACTTCTCCACACTCCCCTCAGCTGCCTGCTTAACTTTGTAGATCCATCTCGAACCCACCACTGATTTCCCTTCCGATCTAGGAACAATCTCCCATGCACTGTTTCTGACAATAGAATCATACTCTTCCACCATAGCGTCTACCCATGCGGGATCCTCCATAGCTTCCTCGAAAGAGGATGGCTCAGTCACAACACACTTGCTCATAAGAGCCATGTATCCAGTGTACCGATCAAGTGACTCTCTCTGCCTGCGTTGGGCTGTAGGTGGTCCTACAACTTTCTCTACATCTTGAGCCAGTCGCTCAGCTTCTGTCAAGCGCTTTTGCCCTCTGATGGTTGGCGTTGCATGAGTGCTCTCTTCCACTCCATGAACCTCGTCCTGTGGCTGATCCACGTCCTGAAGCTCATCCTTAGGAACTAATAGCTCCTCATCTGCATGCAAGTGTAGCTCCCTCTCAGGTGAACACTTCATGGCTTTCTCCTCCTGAAATTTTATATCCCGTCGCACAACAGTTTTACCACTGTCTGGAAAATACACACGATAGTTGTGGGGTGTATCAGTGTACCCCACAAATATCCCAACCTCTGCGGTCGGCTCCAATTTCTTCCTGACATATTTTGTCACATGCATGTAAACGTTAGCACAAAAAATCCTTAAATGAGAAAGATTAGGCTTCTTATAAGAATAAGCCTCCTTGGGTGTACTCATGCCAAGTATCTTATGAGGACAATGGTTCTACACATAAACTGCTGTATTTCATGCTTCCACCCACAAGTGAAGGGGTAGGCCCTGATCATGCAACATCGCCTATGCAGCACCCATGATCATTCTGTTGTTCCGCTCAGCTACCCCATTCTGTTGTGGGTTATGGGGAGCTATGAGCTCTCTTCGAATCCCTTTTGCCTTGCAGAAATCCTTGAACTCATCCGAGATGTATTCACCACCATTATCGCTCTTAAGAGCCTTCACCTTCTTCCCCGGCTCCTTCTTGACCAGTGCTTTGAATTCACAGAACTTTGAATATGTCTCGCTCTTCTTTTGCATGAAGAAGATCCAGCACTTACGGGAGAAATCATCAACAAAAATCACATAATACCTGTGTTTTGCTGTCAAAGCAACTGAGAAAGGTCCACACACATCAGTGTGAATTCTCTCAAGGATCGTCGTGGCGCGACTATCCTTCTCGTGAAAGGTGGCTTTCATAAACTTCCCCAAAGTACACCCCTTGCACTGATCTGACTGCGCAAGTGTGCCTTTAGGAAGCCCTGTAGTGATCTGCTGTAGTATCTAAGTTTGATTGGTGTATCTGGCCTAGTTTTTAGAGCTGTATCTCCTCTCTAACGGAAGGTTATGGCGTTCCTGTAGTTAGTAAGTCCGAAGTAGGCCCTTAAGGTAAGATAGAGATCCATAAATCCCAGACCTAATTGTCTTGGCAGGAAGAGATGGGCTTAATATGAAGGGAAACTAGAGCAGACAGAAGCTCACCTTGATGGCGCCTTAGGGTGGGCGCAAGGTCTGTAACCTATCCCTTCATAGTGTAATCCCTCCTGGCCTTAACCCTCTGGATTGTTTCTCAGTCTCTGTAGTAATCTACTGCAGTATCTTCAAGGCTCCATGGTGAAGGTAACCCAATATCCTGTGCCACAACTCGCCATCATCCCGGCTCACCAATCCTTCTGCCTTGCCTGCCATTACTGTGCATCCATCTACATGCAACTGATAAAGGTTCCTTACTCGAACCCCTATCTTCTGGGTCTCACCAGTTGTCTTGTCTTGCTGCGCAGGAAGGCCTTTCCCTCGCTGAAAACAACATCATACCCCTTGTCTTATAACATCGCCACTGAGATGAGATTCTTCTTCAATCCTGGAACATGCATGACTTCCTTCAATACAAAGGGTTTACCAGACTCCCTCTCAAAGAAAATGGTACCGATACCGGTCGCACTGTATCTACCATCATCGCCCATCTCGATGTGCACTC